>CM040242.1:168381566-168471995 GCA_022545495.1 Chrysanthemum lavandulifolium
TGGATCACATTAAATAAGGAGGATTGATTATTGTGAAATTGTTACGGATATGATTTACGTATCGGTTAAAAGTTTGTCTAACAAGCATTTGAAACTTCGCAGTCGTTTCTTTTGTGGTGATACGGGTGTGATTGTGTGAAGCATAAAATGCATTTCGGTAACTGGAACAAAGTTATTTGTGGAAAAAATGGGAGAATTTGCCCTTCTTATGGGGTTGTTGTTTTCCTTACCAAACGTACAGAATACTTTATATTCTTTTTCATAAGGACCACACAGGATTTGATGCCACAAGTTACATTCGAACCCGTGTAATGAACGATCATGATACGTGTAAGTTCTTAGCAAAGACAATCAATCTATGGTCCCTCTGAATTTCAGCAGTTGACCCGTCCAGTAGACTTAAGCTGAAACTAATTCCATATTTCCATACCAATTATCTAGATTTGATCTTCGATTATGTGTACATGAACACGAATGAATAGTCGTTAAAATTATAATGCATAGTTCCATATATTGATGTGTGTTCGTAAATGTGTATACTCTATGAGACAGCTAGCGCATTTGTATCACTTCTCAAGAGAACGTACATTGCAGCAATTCATTAATAGTGCATGTAACACACAAAATAGTATGCAAATAAATATACTCAAACAAGTAAACCCCAGGGACCGTATGTAATTTTTTATGAACAATGTTTGTAATAGCAAGTAAACCTAGCTGGGCTACCGGAGGCCTTGTGCAAAACCGCTTATATGATAACTAACATGACGATTAAGTATACATGTTGTAAAGATCTAGCTTTAATTTTATGAGTTTTTTATCAACCCCGCCCACTTGAAGTTAAGGTTAACCAATATTTAGAACAAAAATCATATATCACCATTTTGGTGCGGAAATAAATTTTGATGCCACAAATATATAAAGAGACACAAAATCCTTTAAGACTTTGAGTCGGTCGTTAGACACCTCGCACACTCTCATATCGGCTTTGACCTCAAACACCATTTTGGGTGAAGTTTAATGTTTGATGAATAGTAAACATTTAGACAAGTGTTTATATTTAAAATTAAAATTAAAATACCCCTTAATGTTTTATCTTACTTGTTGGGTCCTGTAACAAACCTCTGATACATTTACAGCTTGATAAACAGAACCATCTTGATTATCAAAGGGTACAAATTATTTATTTTACAACACGAATCTGCTACAAAGTGATATTTGTCATAGTGTAGGGCCAGGTGGAACAGTTGGAAACAGATTAGAAGCAGGGGGAATGATCGAGTGGTGGTGAATAGAAGGACTGTAATACACGAAGTCATGTAGCGAGCTTCACTTGACTTACGTCTTGATAACAAGTCATTAGGGGGTGAACTGTAATTCTTTTTTCTTTAAATAGCAATAATTTCCGGTTGATGATGCAAGTCATCAGTTTAAGAAACTTCAGTCGTAGTCTTTATTCCTCAACTCTTTCTTTCTCTTGTTTGTCTATTTTATACAGTTGAAGTTTCTTGTTACTATATACCACTTAATCACCTTTTTTCTACTTCCAATATGAAGGATTTTCCATGTTCCTCACCATTAAGATTATATTATTCACTTGTTATATCCTATCGCCTCCCTTTACTAGACTCTGGTCGAGAAGTTCCAGTACTGCTACGCACCACAAGTGATGCCTCTGCTCTTTTGAAATGGAAAGCTAGCCTTGATAAACAAAGCCAGTCACGTCTTTCATCGTGGGTTGGAAGCAACCCATGTCATGGTTGGATGGGAATTGTTTGCAGTAACGCGACATAAATGCACAAAGTGTTGTGACAAGAATCCAACTTCGTAATTTAAGCTTAGTAGGTACACTTCTTCATCTTGATGCATGGTCATTACAGAATCTTGAATCCTTGGATCTTGCATTTAACACACTCTATAGCAACATTCCACCCAATCTTGTGAACATGACTCGCCTCCAAAACCTCGACCTTTCCAATAATAACTTTTCAGGAATAATTCCACCAGAGATCGGAATGCTAAAATATATGAGTAAGCTTCGTCTGAACAGTAACCGTCTTGAGGGTCATATCCCAGATAGTATAGGAAACTTTACAAACTTAACTGTGCTTTATTTGGCTAGTAACGGTCTGACTGGTCGCATCCCAAATAGCATAGGTAACCTAGTAAAGTTATCTGAGCTTTACTTATTTGGTAATAACCTTACCGGACACATCCCTCCAGAAATCGGGGCACTGAAATTAGTTTATATCTGTGACCTTCAGAATAATCTTCTTACTGGAGTCATTCCTTCCACAATAGGAAATTTGACCAATCTTTATCACATGTATCTGAACAATAATGAACTTTCGGGTTCCATTCCACCCGAAATAGCTGGTGCTCGTGATCTCATAGATCTCGATATTGGTGAGAATTTTATTAATGGTACCATTCCAATTTCCTTTAGAAATTTCACAAGGCTAGGAGATTTGGACATGGGTGATAACCTTATATCTGGCTCCATTCCAGATTATTTTACAAATTACACAAGGCTTGAAGAATTAGACTTAAGTAGTAACCAATTCACTGGCCTCATACCACCAGAATTAGGGAAGAGAACAGCCTTTGTTGAATTTTTAGTGCGAAATAATAGTCTCAGCGGTTCCATTCCACAAGATATGAATTGTACAAGGATGGAAGACTTTCAAGTAGGTTACAACATGCTCTCAGGTCCTTTGCCAAACGAAATTTGTGCTTCGGACTTATTCAATATATTGAGCGAACAACAATTTCTTCTCAGCTCCTATACCCAAGAGCTTAAAAAACTGTAGCAGTTTAATAAGACTTAGGCTTGATAGCAACCAACTGACTGGAAACATCTCCAATGATTTTGGGATATATCCAGAGTTGAATTATATCAATCTGAGCGAGAATAAACTGTATGGTGAGGTGTCGAGCAACTGGGGGTTGTGTCCTAAGTTAGCTAGCTTAGAGATATCAAACAACAATTTGTCAGGGAAGATAGCAACAGAGATAGGAGGAGCAACAAAATTAACTAGGCTTTATCTCACATCAAATCACTTGGTTGGTGAAATCCCCAAGAGCTTTGGAAGGTTGGACTCATTAACATATTTGCACTTGGACGACAATAAGCTTTCGGGTACAATTCCTTCCGAAATAGGAAATTTGTACAAGCTGGAAGAAGTTAACTTGGCAAAAAATTCTCTTACTGGTCCAATCAATGGAAAGTTAGGAGAATGCTTAAAGTTAAGGATTTTAAATCTAAGCAGTAACCAATTAAAGGAAGTTATTCCCGTACAAATATCCAAGTTGGACAAGTTAGAAACTCTTGACCTTAGTGAAAATAGTCTGGTTGGGGAGCTACCACCACAGTTTGGGGACCTCGAGTATGTACAAACATTGAACCTGTCTTACAATAACCTCACAGGCTCCATTCCTTCAACTTTCACGCAAATGCTGAGTTTAACCACAGTTGATGTGTCTTACAATCAGCTAGAGGGCCACTTCCGAGGATGCGAGCATTTGAAGAGGCTCCAATGGAGGCACTTGAAATAACAAGCACTTATGTGGAAATAGCACAGGGTTCGAATGCCCCATCCAACTAAGAAATCAAGCACACGTAAAGAAGTTTCAATGGTGATTATAATCATACTGCCTATAGTGGGATTCATGTTGCTCGTGGTTATTATTCTTGGCACATCATGTTATCTCCATAAAAGAAATCCAAATGCAACAAATAGGCCGCAAGAGAGACAGAGGAAACCCTTTTTAGCATCTGGAGCTATGATGGGAATATGGTCTATGATAGTATTATTGAATCCCTAGATGACTTTGATTCCAAGCATATCGTTGGGGTTGGGGGACACGGAACGGTGTATAAAGCACAACTGTTAAAGGAGCTTTTTGCAGTGAAAAGAATCCATCCCCTAGAAGACGGCGAGATGCAAAATCTTAAGAGTTTTGAGAACGAGATCCGCGCATTGACAGAAATACGTCATCAGAATATTGTAAAGCTCTATGGGTTTTGTTCTCATTCACGACACTCATTTTTGGTATACGAGTTCTTGGCAGGAGGAAGCTTAAGGAATGTCCTGAATGACCTGGAACAAGCAATTGTGTTTGATTGGAAAAAGAGGGTGATTGCAGTTAAAGGCATTGCAAAAGCCTTATCCTATATGCACCATGATTGTTCACAACTAATTATTCACAGGGATTTGTCAAGCTCCAATGTTCTACTGGATTCAGATTGGGTAGCTCATGTATCAGATTTTGCCACAGCCAGGATATTAAATCCAGACTCTTCCAACTGGACTTCGTTTACTGGAACTTTTGGTTACGTTGCTCCAGGTACTTGAATAAGCATGAGTAACTATGTAAAATTAAAATTTGCAACAAGTATTAGCTACTGACCTTTATTCTTCTTCTTTTGCAGAACTCGCATACACAATGGAAGTGACTGAAAAGTGCGATGTTTACAGCTTCGGGTACTCACACTAGAAATTATAATGGGAAAGCATCCAGGAGACTTCTTAACTTCCTCGCATGACATGAACTTGAATCTCTGACTGAAATTCTGGACCATCGCTTGCCTCCACCAGTGCAACAAATTGCAAAACAAGTGAAATTACTAGTCGAGATTGCATTTTCATGCCTGGGACAGAGCCCACACTCTAGGCCATCAATGAGAGAAGTCACTCTAAGTTTGTGTAAATAGGGGTGTGTACTGCAAAAATGTTGTAAAACTTCGAGAGGAATGCTTACTTGAGAATTGAGATCTTTACTACCTAGCTACTTGAATACTGATTGTGATAGTTTCCTTTTCCTATATAAGTTGTTGTACTATGTTCTTTGTAATCTGTTTCATACAGAATTCCTATATATGCTTAAGTTATTGAAAAACAAACTTGATAAGACAACAACGTTTGGGGCCCATTATCTAGACAACAAAATAACTAGACGTTTTATAAAGAATTGTACAATGTGATTATGAAAAGTTAACACCCAAATACAAGCAATCGACATATTTGTCATGTATATTTTCAACCATTATGGATTCAAGTTCATTTCACCCATTTTGGGTTATGTTTGATCTCTAACGGGTCAAATGGCTAATATAGAAAGTAAGTAAACAGGAAGAGGTCCAAAGTCTCTCAAATTGGACCTTCGTTTGTCTAATTTAAAGCAAAATTATCGACTACCAATTGTAACTAAGAAATACAACCAGAGCATCTACTGCTTCAAATCTTTTATATAATAAAGAAAATCTTTAGTGAGACTTTGTATTTCAAAAAAAAAATTTCTTTTAGGTAATATTTTTCTAATATGTTTTTTTTTGTTTATTTAAATGTAAAAAATAATAAAAGCTGATTATTTTTTAATTTGGCTAAAAAAATTTTAAAAACCTTATTGCATTTGGATGTATAAAAAAACCCAAAAATGGGCCTCAATGATGCTTTTTTATAATTTTAGACTAAAAATGTAAATTTTAAAATAGAAGCGGAGTCACATACATTCAATCACCGTGCGAAGAATATGTCCTTCCAAATCAAATTTGGTACTATTCAATTCCCAATAAAAAGAATCTGCAACTTTTGGATCAAGGGTATGTTTGTAGCAATAGGTTGAGGCCGAACCGGCCGGCAAGAAATTTACGCTTTTATTATGTTCAAGTTGAAATTAGATTTTTTAGACTTGTTTATGAATCATGTTCGCAAAGAGTGCTTGAGCTTTAAACCATATAAAAGTGGCTAAAAACTTTAGACGGCGCTTATGAACCATAAATTACATATTTACCTACAAAATATCTAACATACACTATAAAACTCATTTAATTATTGTAAACATACATCAAACATAATTGTAAAACAAAAGTAAGAAACATGATAAAAACAAAATTAAGAAACATGATGAATAGTGCAAACTACGATAATAAATAGTAACTATTTTGAAAATGAAAAGTGAATATCCGAGTTGAATAATGACCGAAAATACTATTTGTGACATATGTGTTTCATAAAAATGGTTTTGCTTTTATATAAACTATTAACTAAACATATTGATGGTTTATTTGTTTAGTGAAATGAGTTAGTATACTATTGGCTCAAAACTTATGTATTTTATTTATCTCTTTAAAATGATTTTCTATCATTATCGACAAAATATAAGAAGATCGTAAATATAAATAAACGCTTTTACGGTTTATTTATATTAACATGTAAGATACATATAAAATCACAAAAGTCATTTTCCTATGAACAATCTAAACATCCATTGAAGACATTCTATCGTGCTTCGATTCGGTCGGGTCTTGTCTGAGATGCATTGCGACGTCATTTTTGGTAATAGTTTTCTACCGTGAAGTGATTACACAATGGCTATGTTATTCATCTAGTCAAGCCACGCTATATTCGAAAGAAACAAAATATCGCAATTTTTTCGATAAACAATAAACAACATACCTTCAATCTCGATGATCATGATGACATCAAAATCACCAAGAAAACCTCATACGCATCGGTATAAGCTTAAAGCTATATACATCGAAGCCTAAGATTTTATCGATGACTCAAATACTCGTCGATAATTTTCGATTCCTTAGTATTTTCATATTTATGACCTATTAAAACGTGGCGCGTCGATTGTGTTTAAGAAACATATGTCCATAGAGAGAACTCACGAGTCTCATATGCTAAAATATAAATGTGTTCCGCCATTTCCTAACCCCATGTTAGAATATAAATGTGTTCCACCATACAAAAGCTTGACTTTATGGAGTCAAGATTCATTACAATACACTAAAAACACAAATAACTACATCAAGCTATATCAGTTACCTAAGTTCATACCAAATACAACACAAAGGACTAACAAAATTCTAATCAAAATGAGGAAAATCCTGTCATAAAGAACTAACTTTGACTTTGTGCAAGTCAACTCTTCAATCAACCTTTTCTTCTCCATAGTTAGAACAACAATGTGTTCTTTCATCTCATTCTTTTGGTTCCCTTTCTAGACCCTTGTATGCAAATCATATACCAAGTCTCTATAATAATCACTTGGTAAATCATCATAATAACCACACTTACTCTTTTGTCTTGTAATTAACAAAATAAATTAGTTAACTTTACTTATCAAACAAAGACCCAAGCAAATTCAACACCTTCAAATAATGGCTTATATAAAAAGGACACTCAATAAAACATTTGCCCGGATTCTCTTTTGTCCATGTCGCTTTGATCGTTAAAGGATGTCCACAACCACATAATGGTTTAATGTACTTCCAATTACTCGTGGAGTGCCACGAGAATAACAAGACATGTTTTAGGTTTTTGTGTGTGTGATAATATGTGTGTGTTTCATTGAGACTGTGGATGTTTTATGGGATGACGGTTTTATTAACGTTGGGAATAAGACAAAGACCAATCAACATGGATGCCAGTGGGTTAAGTAGAAACGGAAAAATACTTAATCACCCGTCGGTGTTGAGATTGGTAGAATTAGCAAGATTTGCACTTTGTTGAAGAAATAATAATAATAATAATAATAATAATAATAATAATAATAATAATAATAATAATAATAATAATAATAATAATAAGTAAAATAAATTGTGGCAATTTTGATACATAAAGGAACAATTATATAAACAAAATTTAATAAAAAAATAATAATAAAAAAAAATCTTACTATTTAATACTCCGTAATGCATTTAGGACTTCCTATAAAAGAAAGTCTTAAAAAGTACTCCCTCCGTCTCAAAATTATTGTCCCCTATTGATTTTTTTAGTCTTTCTTCTTCAACTTTGACTATAATTATTTTTGTTTGTGTTATATAATACTTGATGAAAAATATATGAATGTATTGGGTTTTAAATGTATTTTCATTAGTATAATTTTTATCAAGTATTATATAACACAAATAAATTTATTAATGGTCAAAGTTGAACAAGAAACTGGTCAAAGTCAAAGTGGACAATAAAAATGGGACGGAGGGAGTATAAGCCAACACACTTGCTAATATAAGGAAGTCTCACATTGCAATATAAGTCCTTTTGTAAAAGCCCTTTTATATGTTACTAACAGACTTTATGGCTATTAAAAGCCCTTTTGTAACAGCACATTAATTAATTTTGTAACAGCACATTAACTTCCATTAACTTGTGATCACAACAAACAAGGATATAAATCCCCCTCCCCACACACCAATTTCATCATACCAGAAACCCCAACTCCCCGTATCTGGTTTCTGAAACGGTGTTCTCTAACGAAGAAAGCAGACCCATAATCATTCTTCAATCTCGATCAACACCAAAATCATCAACAACCCAAAACCAATCCCCACAAACTCTTGACCCTCACTTATCACTCCCCAACTCTCAAACACCAAAAAGATTTGAAATACCATAAGAAACATAAAAGTTAAAACACACAAAAAAAACAAGACCATATTCAATATAACCAACCAGCAAACACAGCCTCACTGTCCAAATGCGAACAACCAACGACCTACAACATCATCCGACCACAACATATAAATCCCTACAAAAACAAGATAA
Organism: Chrysanthemum lavandulifolium; assembly: GCA_022545495.1. NCBI lineage: Eukaryota > Viridiplantae > Streptophyta > Magnoliopsida > Asterales > Asteraceae > Chrysanthemum > Chrysanthemum lavandulifolium. Next base: position 168,390,122 of record CM040242.1, read on the forward strand.
CAACTTCAGAAAACAAACCTCTAGCCTACATCTAGACAAAAAACAACCTCACTTTCACAATCAACAACTCTTATCTAAAACAAAACCACAAACATGACTCGAAAACAAAGAACCAAAGATCTCAGTTTCGTGTTCGGTATTAACAAAATCTTTAAAAGATTTATAACGCGAGAAACATCACAGATCTCTGAGAAACAACCACTTCTCTTAAATATCCGAAAAGTTTAAAGAAAAGACAATAACAAATCCGTTATTATCCTTCTTTTTTCGTTAAAGATAAACAAAACATTAAAAGGTACCTACCCGAGATCTTTAAAAGACCTTGAAGTCGAGCAATGGGAAACACGAACCATGATGAAAGAAAGATATAGTGTGTTTAGTGTTAGGTTTTCGACAACAGAAAATCAATAAAGGGTTTTATTTGTGTTTGTTATGAGCACAAAGAAAGCAAACACAATTGTGGCTTTGATTGGCCTTTGATTAAAAGAAAGGAAAAGTGTTTAAATGGTTGCGTTTGAGTAACATATAAGAGACCGGAAAAAGTTTTTTTGTTTGTGTCTATTCAAAGAGCCGCACTTGAGAGAAGAAAAATGTGGTCACAGATTCTAGATAGAGGAATATTAAGGTTTGTGTGAGACTGCAATTAGGGATAGCTATTACAGTATAAAGTAAGATATGAAGTGTTATGTTAATCGGTGATGGGCTATCTATTAATTTCATAATTTGGGCCTAAATTTCTTTTTGCTATCCGAAGTTTCATTGGGCTCATTGGGTTACAAATTTCTTTTTGCAATCCAAGTGTCATTGGATTGCTACAATAATACATATTTACAAAACAATACCACTTTAAGAGTTAAAATTGCACAAAATATTGATCATCGATGATTTTAGTTGCGGGGTATCCGCCATAGAACGTCAATGGGTACCAACTAGTAAAAGGTAATACTCGTTAAACTTATTATACATGTTTTGGCAGGTGCATCATCATCATTACGCTCCAATTGCTTCAATATCCAACTTCCCATATTAAATCGAAAATATTTACATTTTGACACCTTCAACTTTATACTCTCTAAAATACAACCCTTGGTGCAAAATTTCAACAACCCACAAATAAATAAACCATAATGAAGACCAATAGGCTTTTGTTCTAGTGATATCCGTGATGTAATTAAGGGTGCTCACGGTTTAAAAATCGGACCGGACCGGACAAGATCGGATTGGACCGAGACCGAGTTAGGCAAAAACTCTAGACCGAGACTGGACCGGACCGAATGTGGTTGGTCCGGTCTCGGTCCGAACCGGTTCGGTCGATCTTTCGGTCGGTCCAGTCCAAATAGGCTAAATATCCGGTTTGTACGCCGGACCAGACCGGTCCGGACTGAGACCGAAATAATGAAAAACACTAGACCGAGACCGGACCGTTGGTCCTTTGGTCCGGTCGGTTTTTGGTCGAGTTTGTCGGTCGATCCGGTCGGATTGCTCACTCTTAGATGTAATGTCTTCAACAAAGAAGTTGTTAATTCAAATCTCGCAAAAAAAAAGATGAGATATTGTGATTGTGTGATATTATAAATATTTATTTGTGTGAGTCTAACTTTCAAAGATGATAGTTATAAACTTATAATCTATCTATCTATCTTAACTAATAAAATAGAGTTTTAGCCTTTTCTAATAAATTTTTCCTCAAATAAGATTCGCTATGGCGTGACACGTGTACTCGGGTTTGCGTTTGAATTGTCTTTTAAAATTGCCAAGCTATCTTGAATCATCTACGAATGACTTCAATTGGGTATAGTATGATCACTATTTTATTTGTATTCTTACTTGGTTTTGATATTCTTATTGTCACACCCCAAATTACTGCTTTGGAATGGAATTCACGGGATTGATTGTCATAGCATCACGATTCTGAGATATATTGAGCGACCTAAAGTGTCGTTTGGAAAACACATCGTTTGATTTAATAAAACAATCAGAGTTTACAAAGTATAGGTCCCAAAAGAAAATCAACTTGTGCGGAAATAAGTTTGTTACAATTCAAACGATGTTTTAAAGTACGTAAAACCCAAGTGAGACGCGTCGTCACCGCGACTCCATGATGTGACCACATGCATGCCATGAAGTGAATGCCTTAGATACCTGAGATAAAAACATGCTAAAAGTGTCAACACAAAGGTTGAGTGAGTTCATAGGATTTGTGTTGAAATGTAAAGCCTTTCAAAATCGCTTATGCAAAGAAAGGCATTGTGAATCCACTCAGTTCCAAGTTCCGCCCATACAAAACTTGCAACCTGTGTGTTCACAACCCACTGCCAAAATGTATATAGTTTATGTTCAAGCGCATAATGTCAAATGAATTCACATAATAGTGTATGACTTAATGTATCAATGTTTACTTGACATAATTATACCAAGACATTCAGTTCAATGAAAATCCCAAGACATTCAGTTCAATGATGTTCCCAAGACATTCACTCAATGATAATCCCAAGACATTCGGTTCGTGATAATCCCAAGACATTCGACTCAATGATATTCCCAAGACATTCACTTCAATGATAATCCCAAGACATTCACTCAATGATTTATGATATAGGATATGACTAAACATTAAGTTCGATTAAGCATGTAGTTTCAAATAATCATGATAGTTATAAAAATAGTTGAGCATGTATCTCCCCAAAACAGTTATGAAAGCAAGTAAAAGTAGGGGCTATGAAACTCACTTGGTAAAATGAGGCGATGACAAAAGTGAGTACAATCGAAATGTAGCGTGAATCTCGAAAATGACCTATTATGAATGATATGATATGTAATGAGTTATGATATAATGTTATGCATGCATTTCGTATGTTATTTATACCATTTGTGAGTTTTGAAAATAATACTCTTAATTGAAAAATACTCTTTTGACGTCTTGACCATTCTTAAATTACTTTGCAAGTATTTACGTCAAAATGTCATCCTACTACGTTTCTTAATGATTTATTGTGAAATTATAACTTTTCGTCGTAAAATAATGTCGTTGGAAATTTCATGAAAGTGACTAAAATGGCCTCGAAAAGCTAGTCGTAAAATGGTGTACGTCGAACGTTAGGAAACGAACTCAACGGTTTTGGAAAGCTTGTATCAAAATCTCGAAGTTTTGGCATTTAAGTTTTTATCCTAGAGGTCTCGTTCATAAAGAAAAACATAGGTTAAGTAGGGTGATTTTGTCCAAATGTGGTTTAAAAAGTGAGTTTCGGCAAAGTTTAAGCAACCGTAAATAATTTATTACAACTCCGCTATACAAACGGTTGGTCATTTTGGAAAATATACTTGATGATCTCAATTTTATTAGAAGACATCTCGTTACAAAAAGTTCTACATCAACGTTAAAAATAGCCTTCAATATGGTCGTTTTGTTTACCGTAACACTTGTCAACTAAAAATAATATAGTTTTTCTTAAATAAGAAAGTTACGGAAATTTTTATGAAAACGTGTATATTTTAGTCGTTACAAATCCGTTTTCTACGTATTATACGTCCTTAGCTTCGTATCAAAGTATACTAATATATTTTTGATAAGTCGAAATAATTTATAAAGCTTAAGACTCGTCTTTGACTCGTACAAAACGAAAACAGTTTGCTGAAATTTCAGAAAATATATATTTCGTCGTCAAACTTGAAAAATTCATAACTTCTTCGTTATAACTCCGTTTTAATCCGTTCAAGCGGCCACGGATTCGTTTTAAAGTATATTTTCTATATATCTTGGCCAAAATTTGTGTCTACTGTCGGATTTTCCAGAAATACAAAATAAGATCAGACCCTTATTTATACTTGTCGAAAATAGTTTTTCTCGTACTAAACCTATTCCAATCCCTTCAAAACAACTCCAAAGCTATTCTAATCCTACCATACACCTTCTTAGGGTGTCATGGGTTCCTAAACATCATCAAGACCAATATATAACAAGGGATAGATTATAGGATGACTTATATATGTAAAACTCTAAAAACAATGTAAAAATTGTATAAATATCCACAAGTCTTGCATGCTTTGCTCAAAAATGATGAAATAGATATGAAATGATAATGAAAGATGTAAAATGAAAATGATATGCTTACTAGTTACTTGATGAGGTGATAAGAACAAAGGTTTAAACCTAAACACCATAGGTTTTTATTTCAAAACCTTGATTAAGAGTGTAACTAGATTGCTAAAACTTGATCTTGAAAAGTTTTGATGATTTTCTTTCTTGCTCCTTAATGGTGACCGGATTTTGGGAGAGGAAGAAAAGAGAGAAAGACTTTTTACACTTTGAATTATTGTGTGTATGTGTAAATGACTTGGAGTGTAAAAGTATATAATGAAAGATCTAGCAAATCTTGCATATCTTGAAAATCATCATGCATTTAATAATACATATTTATTATTATTATTATTATTATTATTATGTAAATGTATAAGTGTAAGTAGAGGTAAAGTTATTTGAGGATAGTAATAACTTGTAATATTGTTAAGTAATATTAGTAAGTTGTATACACATTTGAATATTTAAGGTAGCGTTAGATAAAAATAAATTTTCACGGGTCAAGATAAAATATATTTAGATCATAAAATTATAAAATACATTTCTTGTAAAATTTGAGTGATATAGTAATTATCGTGTAGTTTTTAAGAAAAGCGTTGTAATAATATAAATTTAACGATTTATATACAAAATAAATTTAAAACACTAGGTAAACTCAAAATATTGTTTTTATAAACTAAATGTAGTATAAAAATACGTCGGGATCATTTTTGGAAGAATCGGATTAAATGTTCAAAATAATAATTTACGCGATAACGTTTATTTAATATAAAATTTACGCGTTTAAGGTGAAATGTAAAATCATGAATGAACTAACATGATGCAAATGATGTTAACGAAATGTAGACTAAACTTAGTCTATATGAAATGTCCGTGATGATATGATCATGAATTCGCCGCTAAACAATTAAGGTTACGCGAATTTGGAACACGTAAACCTAGTTTACGATAAATGATGAAATGGTGAAGCATGAATTGTTTTGAGAAATGACCTGAAATTACGAGTTGTCACATTCGCCCAACCAAAAAGGAATTCAGTCCCTGAATTCAGTTCGTGTTGGTCTCTCAGGGTTAGGGTTTGATGAGGCAAACTTTCCCATTCTTAAGCAAAACCCTCAAAAGACTTTTTACCAACCAATTTTCACTTAATCTCACAACTCATCAAACGAGAACTGTCATGAGATTAGGCTAAATTGGTTTGTAGGAGGACTTTTGAAAATTTGGCTCGATTACGGAATTGCTTACACATATAAGTCTACTACTCCCTTCATTGCATGATTCTTCCTGAATTAGACATAGGTGATCAGGCTATGTATAATTTAGGAGTAACTATGCAATGCTTGGACTAATCGACTCATATGTTGTTTGGTGTTGAGTCAACTGATGTAAAAATTGTGATAGGGAATGACAAGGAATTCTCCACATTAGAGTATGAAGAAAGAATAATGGAATGGGTATTTGAAGGCATCCATGTGACAATCGATTTTGAAATGAAAGTAAATAACTCGAAAAATGTACGTATAAACCACATGTAAAGTGAACATGCACTTATGATGAAATGATGAGATGCTATGATAATGTAGTTATAGTCTAGGGTCAATGATGCAACCTAGTTCTCTATAATCAAGCTCGATGCCAATGTCACACCCCAAATTACTGTTTTGCAAATGGAATGGAATTCACAGGGATTGATTGTCATAGCATCACGATTCTGAGATATATTGAGCGACCTAAAGTGTCGTTTGGAAAACACATCGTTTGATTTAATAAAACAATCGAGTTTACAAAGTATAGGTCCCAAAAGAAAATCAACTTGTGCGGAAATAAGTTTGTTACAATTCAAACGATGTTTTAAAGTACGTAAAACCCAAGTGAGACGCGTCGTCACCGCGACTCCATGATGTGACCACATGCATGCCATGAAGTGAATGCCTTAGATACCTGAGATAAAAACATGCTAAAAGTGTCAACACAAAGGTTGAGTGAGTTCATAGGATTTGTGTTGAAATGTAAAGCCTTTCAAAATCGCTTATGCAGCAAAGGCATTGTGAATCCACTCAGTTCCAAGTTCCGCCCATACAAAACTTGCAACCTGTGTGTTCACAACCCACTGCCAAAATGTATATAGTTTATGTTCAAGCGCATAATGTCAAATGAATTCACATAATAGTGTATGACTTAATGTATCAATGTTTACTTGACATAATTATACCAAGACATTCAGTTCAATGAAAATCCCAAGACATTCAGTTCAATGATGTTCCCAAGACATTCAGCTCAATGATAATCCCAAGACATTCAGTTCCAGGATAATCCCAAGACATTCAGCTCAATGATATTCCCAAGACATTCAGCTCAATGATAATCCCAAGACATTCAGCTCAATGATTTATGATATAGGATATGACTAAACATTAAGTTCAGTTAAGCATGTAGTTTCAAATAATCATGATAGTTATAAAAATAGTTGAGCATGTATCTCCCCCAAAACAGTTATGAAAGCAAGTAAAAGTAGGGGCTATGAAACTCACTTGGTAAAATGAGGCGATGACAAAAGTGAGTACACTGAAATGTAGCGTGAATCTCGAAAATGACCTATTATGAATGATATGATATGTAATGAGTTATGATATAATGTTATGCATGCATTTCGTATGTTATTTATACCATTTGTGAGTTTTGAAAATAATACTCTTCGTCGAAAAATACTCTTTTGACGTCTTGACCATTCTTAAATTACTTTGCAAGTATTTACGTCAAAATGTCATCCTACTACAGTTTCTTAATGATTTATTGTGAAATTATAACTTTTCGTCAGAAATAATGTCGTTGGAAATTTCATGAAAGTGACTAAAATGGCCTCGAAAAGCTAGTCGTAAAATGGTGTACGTCGAACGTTAGGAAACGAACTCAACGGTTTTGGAAAGCTTGTATCAAAATCTCAAGTTTTGGCATTTAAGTTTTTATCCTAGAGGTCTCGTTCATAAAGAAAACATAGGTTAAGTAGGGTGATTTTGTCCAAATGTGGTTTAAAAAGTGAGTTTCGCAAAGTTTAAGCAACCGTAAATAATTTATTACAACTCCGCTATACAAACGGTTGGTCATTTTGGAAAATATACTTGATGATCTCAATTTTATTAGAAGACATCTCGTTACAAAAGTTCTACATCAACGTTAAAATAGCCTTCAATATGGTCGCTTTGTTTACCGTAACACTTGTCAACTAAAAATAATATAGTTTTTCTTAAATAAGAAAGTTACGGAAATTTTATGAAAACGTGTATATTTTAGTCGTTACAAATCCGCTTTCACGTATTATACGTCCTTAGCTTCGTATCAAAGTATACTAATATATTTTTGATAAGTCGAAATAATTTATAAAGCTTAAGACTCGTCTTTGACTCGTACAAAAACGAAACAGTTCTTTGAAATTTCGAAAATATATATTTCGTCGTCAAACTTGAAAAATTCATAACTTCTTCGTTATAACTCCGTTTTAATCCGTTCAAGCGGCCACGGATTCGTTTTAAAGTATATTTTCTAAATATCTAGGCCAAAAATTTGTGTCTACTGTCGGATTTTCCAGAAATACAAAATAAGATCAGACCCTTATTTATACTTGTCGAAAATAGTTTTTCTCGTACTAAACCTATTCCAATCCCTTCAAAACAACTCCAAAGCTATTCTAATCCTACCATACACCTTCTTAGGGTGTCATGGGTTCCTAAACATCATCAAGACCAATATATAACAAGGGATAGATTATAGGATGACTTATATATGTAAAACTCTAAAAACAATGTAAAAATGGTATAAATATCCACAAGTCTTGCATGCTTTGCTCAAAAATGATGAAATAGATATGAAATGATAATGAAAGATGTAAAATGAAAATGATATGCTTACTAGTTACTTGATGAGGTGATAAGAACAAAGGTTTAAACCTAAACACCCTAGGTTTTTATTTCAAAACCTTGATTAAGAGTGTAACTAGATTGCTAAAACTTGATCTTGAAAAGTTTTGATGATTTTCTTTCTTGCTCCTTAATGGTGACCGGATTTTGGGAGAGGAAGAAAAGAGAGAAAGACTTTTTACACTTTGAATTATTGTGTGTATGTGTAAATGACTTGGAGTGTAAAAGTATATAATGAAAGATCTAGCAAATCTTGCATATCTTGAAAATCATCATGCATTTAATAATACATATTTATTATTATTATTATTATGTAAATGTATAAGTGTAAGTAGAGGTAAAGTTATTTGAGGATAGTAATAACTTGTAATATTGTTAAGTAATATTAGTAAGTTGTATACACATTTGAATATTTAAGGTAGCGTTAGATAAAAATAAATTTTCACGGGTCAAGATAAAATATATTTAGATCATAAAAATTATAAAAATACATTTCTTGTAAAATTTGAGTGATATAGTAATTATCGTGTAGTTTTTAAGAAAAGCGTCGTAATAATATAAATTTAACGATTTATATACAAAATAAATTTAAAACACTAGGTAAACTCAAAATATTGTTTTTATAAACTAAATGTAGTATAAAAATACGTCGGGATCATTTTTGGAAGAATCGGATTAAATGTTCAAAATAATAATTTACGCGATAACGTTTATTTAATATAAAATTTACGCGTTTAAGGTGAAATGTAAAATCATGAATGAACTAACATGATGCAAATGATGTTAACGAAATGTAGACTAAACTTAGTCTATATGAAATGTCCGTGATGATATGATCATGAATTCGCCGCTAAACCATTAAGGTTACTCGAATTTGGAACACGTAAACCTAGTTTACGATAAATGATGAAATGGTGAAGCATGAATTGTTTTGAGAAATGACCTGAAATTACGAGTTGTCACACTTATTATACTTATTGTCATCTTGAGGGATCATGATTAAGAATTCGAATTGGGGTTATGGTTTTTGGCGTTTTAGTCTCTTTTTGCTTTTCTTTTAGTTTATTAGGTTTCATCAAATATCATTATATTAATCCGTTTTTAACTTTCAACTTGCAGAAAAATATGTTAATGTGTGATTATCAGGTTATTATTTTCTAGATTTCAGCATATTGAAGGTGACCAGTCTCTTTGTTCTTTAAAACTATTTTTGGTTGTTTTATTTTAATTTAGCTACTTTAGTATTTTGGAATTATATTGAATTACCTTAATCCAAGTGTAGTAAAGAAAAAAAAGCAACACATACTTTTTTCTTCTATATTATGAAAATCGAATCATAACTTTTTATGTTCGATTTGCGTGTTGTCAAAGACAACATCATCAACGAAATGATAGTAAAAAGTGTGAAGTTCCTAAGGGTTCCATCCATGTATTCAACTTCAAACCATTCAAGGACATTATGGTGTCCGAAGTTGAGGTCTAGGATAGATTGGTATTTTTTTTTTTTTTTTTTTTTTTTATCATTACTAATAATAAAGTTTTGTTCATATTTAAGCTTTGTAACATAGAAAATGTATATGCTAGATGTGATTTGTCAAGTTATCATGTGATGAATTGGATATATAATTTTGATAAAGACGAAAAGTTATGGAAAAGGAAGCCTTTTGTAGCTAATGCCTAATAGATTTAAAGTAATTTCAGTATTTGATTATCTTTATTAATAAATGAATTGCATAATCAATTTAAACACTCATATCATATCACATTGATGCACTTCTATTCTTTGGACCTTGCGTCGGTTACTGATGACAATGAGACGTCTCCAGAACTTTTAAAAGAGTAATGCAAGCAGTCTTAAAGAAAATTCTTCAACTAGGAAACATGATGGATTTGCGATTATGACGAATGGCAACGCAAAAAGGAAATGCTGGAGCCAATGATCGAGCGGAGTTATGTGGTTGCGTCAGTTTGTTTTCAGAATGTACCACGAAGTACGTTGTCTATAAAGATGGGCTACAAATTCTAGATCATAGGTAACCAAACTTCCCTAACATTTTCACATATAGAATCGGTAGAGCCATTTTGCTTTTGGGTGGGCCAAATAATTTTTCAATATACTAACAAGTATAAAAAATCAAAATAGAATAATTTTACGGTAGTAGTAAATTCTTAGACATTTACAAGCCCATCAATGTAAAAAATGTGTGAACTAAGATTGGAAAATATTTGCTATGGGCCTTGGTCTATTTTTTATGGATCAAATAGTTAAAATAGACATATCTTTAAAATCTATACAAATTGTTTGTGGTTTATAGGTTGGCCATGGCCCACCCTACACCCCATATAGCTACGTCACTGTATAGAATATATGGTTATGTTTGGCAAAAGTAGTTGTATGTTGTAAAATGGTAAGTCAAATTGTGAGTTATAAACTAAAAATCATAACATAAGCTACAAGTCGTAAAATTATGGTTTTGGTAAATATCATATCGTGTACAATAATGTATCCCGCATGTTACAACTATGAGCATGATGTTTAAAAAGGTATGTATAAGAATTTCAAGTTGGGCTTAATTTCATAGTAAAAATTAATCGAGACAATTGTAATATGGATATGTTACACAATCGGGTCTTCTTCAACCCCTCTATTATAACCGTAAAAGCAACTATGGTTTTCTTTATATATGTGATTTGACATTCTCACAGGTATTTTTATTGCTTTGAATATAAAATTATTTAGTTTTGTTGGTTATGGTTATGGCTATATTAACTACTTTTGTTAAAACTTGATTCATTTGGTGATTTGTGAAACCAGGAATAATGATGTTGACGTTTAATTGGTGTTTGTGTTTGTGATTCACATGTACGTAGTAACGCAGTACTTTTTAGATAAAATCCTAAATCATCTACGAATGACTTCAATTGGGTATAGTATAATCACTATTTTTATTTGTATTCTTACTTGGTTTTGATATACTTATTGTCATCTAGAGGGATCATGATTAAAAATTCGAATTGGGGTTAGGCTGCATGCAATAAGGTCGATCGCGAGTCGATCGAGTGTGTTTGGCCGATCGATTACTCTCGATCACCTTGATGTGGTGTAGTCGGTCGCCTCCCAATCCCAAAGAACTTGGTCGCAGGTACCATCGAGTATTTCAAAAGTTTTCATATAAAAAATAACCGTTTATGCAACGGTTAAAAAAATTAACCTTTATATATACACAATACAAACACACTTCAATCCACAAATCTATTTCACACAATTCAAACTCAAAATACTTCTCAACACAAGATTTAATATGGCTTGCCGTCTCCCCCATTCCGTTGAAGATATGCAAGTGTACGTTCAAAATCAATGCAATAACGACGATGAGGCTCGAAAAAACGCTATTATAAGCATCATCGAATTGTTTGACCAGGCGACGGCGGAGAAGGAACAGATGAGAGAAAACTACAAGAGTTGCAACGACATTACTCCCGAGCGAAAAGTCGTGATCGACAAATTTTGATAGATCAAGCCCGCAAAGATCGCGAGTTCTTGACAAGTTGTGGCGATGTGTTCGAAGATAACGAACAACGTCGACACCAAAATCAATTGGAGCTATCGGAGAACAAAAGCGATGGTGTAGGTGCATCAACTTGAAGCTCTGGGGAACCTCTGCTGACGAGGAAGATTTGGCTCGCTTGAGGGATTTGCGGTTCTCGTACTCCTAGTATGACTCGCATGCGGGAGCATTCAGATTAGATTTATGATTTATGTTTTCATATCGTTTTTATATTTAATATATTATTGTTTCTATTTCGTATCGTTTTTATTATGTAACGTTTTGATTATTAATGAAAATTTATTTTGTGTTAAAATGTTTTTTTTAAATGAACTTGGTCGCCTTACTTCGGGCACCTAATCGCTGAAGGTCATTTGGAGAGAAAAGTCGCGTGGCGTTGAAAAGTAAGGGATTGAATCCCCTACTGGGGCGACTTTATGGTTTTAGCGTTTTAGTCTCTTTTGCTTTTCTTTTTGTTTATTAGGTTTCATCAAATATCATTATATTAATCCGTTTTTAACTTTCGACTTGCACAAAAATATGTTAATGTGTGATTATCAGGTTATTATTTTCTAGATTTCAGCATATAGAAGGTGACCAAAGTCTCTTTGTTCTTTAAAACTATTTTTGGTTGTTTTATTTTAATTTAGCTACTTTAGTATTTTGGAATTATATTGAATTACCTTAAATGCTAATCCAAGTGTAGTAAAGAAAGAAAAAAAGCAACACATACTTTTCTCTTCTATATTATGAAAAATCTAAATCATAACTTTTCATGTCTGATTTGCGTGTTGTCAAAGACAACATCATCAACGAAATGATAGTAAAAAAGTGTGAAGTTCCTAAGGGTTCCGTCCATGTATTCGACTTCAAACCATTCAAGGACATTGTGGTGTCCGAAGTTGAGGGTCTAGAATAGATTGGTATTTGTTTTTCTTTTTTTTTTCTTTTTTTTTTTCCATTACTAATAATAAAGTTTTGTTCATATTTAAGCTTTGTAACATAGAAAATGTATATGCTTAGATGTGATTTGTCAAGTTATCATGTGATGAATTGGATATATAATTTTGATAAAGACGAAAAGTTATGGAAAGGGAAGCCTTTTGTAGCTAATAGATTTAAAGTAATTTCAGTATTTGATTATCTTTATTAATAAATGAATTGCATAATCAATTTAAACACTCATATCATATCACATTGATGCACTTCTATTCTTTGGACCTTGCGTCGGTTACTGATGACAATCAGACGTCTCCAGAACTTTTAAAAGAGTAATGCAAGCAGTCCTAAAGAAAATTTTTCAACTAGGAAACATGATGGATTTGCGATTATGACGAATGGCAACGCAAAAAGGAAATGATGGAGCCAATGATCGAGTGGAGTTATGTGGTTGCGTCAGTTTGTTTTCAGAATGTACCACGAAGTACGTTGTCTATAAAGATGTGCTACAAATTCTAGATCATAGGTAACCAAACTTCCCTAACATTTTCACATATAGAATCAGAGGCGGAGCCATAATTTTGCTTTTGGGTGGGCCAAATAATTTTTCAATATACTAACAAGTATAAAAAAAGTCAAAATAGAATAATTTTTACGGTAGTAGTGAATTCTTAGACATTTACAAGCGCCATCAATGTAAAAAAAATCTGTGAACTAAGATTGGAAAATATTTGCTATGGGCCTTGGTCTATTTTTTATGGATCAAATAGTTAAAATAGACATATCTTTAAAATCCATACAAATTGTTTGTGGTTTATACGTTGGCCATGGCCCACCCTACACCCCATATGGCTAGGTCACTGTATAGAATATATGGTTATGTTTGGCAAAAATAGTTGTATATTGTAAGCTCTAAGCTGTAAATTGTGAGTTGTAAACTGTAAAACTGTTAACATAAGCTACAAGCTGTATTTTTTTTTCCAATAAAAGCGTTTGGTAAGTTAGCTCTTAGATATGAATATAAGACATAAAATGGCATACTTATGATCGTAAACAAGTGTTTGGAGGATATATCAGTAGTTTAATGTTTTAATAGCTCTAAAATGTTTAAAAAGCTTCATGAATCAGCTTCTAATTTAGGAGCTATTTGTTTGAAATAAAAGCTTGAAGTTAATGTATCCAAACGAAACTATTTATTTTATAAAATATTATTTTTATAACAAAAAGCTAGCAACTCTTGAAAAAGCCCCTACCAAACAGACCATATATTCTCTACTCACTTTTTGATTTATGAGTAGTGCTATAATCACTCACATTTTATAAAACTTCAACTACACAATGTCATGGACATCCATATATGCCACCACTCTCTCTCTCATCCTTTTGTTTTGTTTTTTTTTTTTTTTTGTTCAAATCACATTCAAAGTAACAAAAGAAATTATTTAATTGTTGGGCCATGAATCCTTTTCACCTCAATAGCCCAATACCCCATAATCTGGAACGGTAAAGACAATATAACTCAATAATAGGTCGTCTTCTACCCTTCTTCCTTTAACCACCGCAAAAACACACACACACACACACCGACACACACAAAAAGAAAAAAAAAGGAAGAAAAAAAGCATATCACAATATCACATAAACACATCACAAAAAATAATAAAAAAAGTTGCTTGGCATGAAGTGGTAGCCACGACGCCAAGACCCACCACCAGGTCTCGGTGTGGTGTCTCGTGCCATAGGGTGGTGCCGGGGTGATGACTCAAGCCAACAACCCTTGTACCCGGTGCTCTAAGAAAAAGACTATGTAGGTTTTTAGAAAGAAGGATAGTACGAGATAAATAAAAGGAGACCGCTTTTATTTGGGTTGAAGATAGATAAAGTTGAATAAGATGTTGAAATTATTGGGGTTGTTGTTGAATGAGATAATTTTGTCTTATTTTTATTTTGTGAGAAAAGAAAAAAAGAAAAAAAAATAGAGAGAGAGAGAGAACAAAATACGTGACTCATGTCATTGTAAGTAGGGGTGAGCGCGGTTTCGGAACCGAACCGGAACCGCGAGAACCGAAAAATGGATGGCCAAGGAACCGAGAACCGGACCGAGTAACATGTCTCGGTTCCGGTTTGGTTCTCAGTTCGGTTCGGTTTCTTGCGGGTCTAACCGATTGGAACCGAGTTTTTATTAGCTTGACACAAAAGATCAACAAGATAAAGGTTACTTGAATGGGATTAAAGATACGTGCATGCATGGGTCATCAAAGAAGCCACCTCTCTCATTTATTTTCATGTTTTCTCTCATCTCACTCCGCTCTCACATACACATATTAGTTTTGCTAGATCGAAAAGTAATGCCAATCACAAGTAGTCATCGATTCGGAATCAATAAAATTGGAGGGATTACAAGCAAATTAAACGTTTTGTTACAAGCAAATTAATCGTTTTATTATTCATGATAATTATGGTCATGTTATATGATTATAAAAAGAAAACAAACAGTTTATAAAACAAGGCTGCTACATGTATAACTGATAGGTCGGTTCTTCGGTTCCGGAATCGATACCCGCGGTTTTAAACCGAACCGAACCGAGAACCGAAATTCCCAATATTCAAGAACAGGGAACCGGACCGTGGTTCTAAAATGCGGTTCGAGTTGGGTCGGTTCCGGTTCAGTTCTTGGTATATTTGCTCACCCCTAATTGTATGGGAGAAGTTTTTTAAAATGTGAGTCAGTCTCGCACTCCTCCTTATTTATAGGTTCCCAAAATTACTTATTCGTGTTTTATATATAGTATAAATATAACAGAGATGGTAAAATCCTATTCAGCTAAATCTCAACAAATCTTTAATCAGTTACATGATAAATTAAAAATAACTAAACTAATAGGTTGACCGATATCAACCTATTACTCTACTAAAGACATCTGCAATGGGTTTAAATGACACATGTTGAGTAAAAAAATAAAAATAACAAAACCTATGTGACATTAGTCAAATCCCTTTTACGTCACTTTTATTATTACAAAAGTTACATATGACTAATTCATTTGTAAAATCATACATTCAAAGACAATGACCATTAATTTTTTTCATATTCTTTTAACTTTATTTCTGACATGTTTATGTGATGCAAATTTGGCCATAACATACATTTATGTATTTTATGATTTGGTCCTTGCTGATGATGAAAAGAAAATAGTGCGTTGTTCTATATAGAGGAGCTAATGCGCAGTTGAGGTAGCTCTTTGCGGAGACTTGAGGATGTGCCATATCTAAATGATACGTTCGTATCAGATTTTGGTAACCGATTAATATATGATGAGTTAGATTATGATCGAACAAAGTTGCAAAGAGAGTATTTGCAGCTACATAGTCGCTTAACTTTGTAAAGAAAGGGTATTCATGACACGATCATGGACTCCGTCGAGACATGTAATGGAGATGTTTTTTGTTTACGGATACTGTGTGATTGGAAAGACTTTCTTATGGAAAACACTTGCGGTTGGGGTAAGCCGAAAAGGTAATGTTGTTTTGAATGTGGCATCGGCGCATAGCATCTTTAGTAATGACCGTGGGAGAACCGCACATTCACGATTCAAAATTCAATAACACCGATGAACACTCTACATGTTCCATTAATACTCAAAGTGATCTTGGTGCGTTGGTGCACAAATGCAAACCAATTATATGAGATGAAGCCCCAATGACTCGCAAGCAACCGCCGAGGCATTAGACAAATCATTAAGGGACATTTGGTGTAAGTCAAAGCATGACATGATGGACACTTCGTTCGATAACATGAATGTGGTTTTGGTGACAATTTTAGCATGTCCTACCGTCATTCCAATAGGATCCGGACAAAATATTGTTGGCGCCTCTTTAAAATGGTCTTACTTGTGGGACCATTGTAAAGTATTGCAGTTAACGACAAATATGCGTCTAACAGGGGGTTGTCGTACTGAACATGTCGATGAGATTGAAGACTTTGCTGAATGGATTTTGAAGCTTGGATATGGTAAGTTTAGAGAGGGAAACGATGGCGAGGTTAACATTGACATACCTAATGAATTGCTCATTAAGAATTCAAATGACCCAGTATGCTCAATCATAAACTTTACTTACCCGAATATGCTGAATAACCTTGATGACAACAAATGTTTCACAGAAAAAGCCATACTTTCCCTTACAAACGAGGTTGTCGACACTTTAAACAATGAAATGTTGTTGGTTATTTCAGGCGAATACGTCACGTACTATATTTGCGACAGTGTTTGCAAGTCAGAAAAGGGCACAAGTATAAATGAAGGTGTGTTCTCTAGATAGTTCGTTAATGGTTTAAAATTCTATGGTGTACCTACCCACAAACAAAATTTGAAAGTGGGTGTTCAAATCATATTGTTCAAACATTGATCAATCCAATGGTTTATTCAACGAACACGACTTCATGTGGATCGGTTGATGAAAAGTTGCATTGACGCCACTATAATTAAAAATCCATTTTGGTAAACGATGCTTACCGCAAGATGAAAATATCACCTTCGATAAACTTTTGCCATTAAAGATTGTAAGGAAGCGGTTCCCGTGTCCGTCTCTTTCGCGATGAAAATCGGCAAAGTTAAGGAAAATCTCTCGGACAAGTCGGTTTATATATTGTTCGATCTGTTTTTACACATGGCCGACTATATGTAGTCGTTTTCACGTTAGGTACAAAAGGATGGAAGATGGTTTTGTGACAAAGATGGAAATCTCACTAATACCACCACCAACGTGGTCTACAAAGAAGTTACACAATTTATGATCACATCTACATGTACATCGTATATTACATTCCTAGAATATAGGAATGAAGATGTTTATTATATTATTATTTTATTTTATTTTGGATAATTGTGTTTCATATAACGTATGTTTTATTATTACCAACTGTATATTCTACGTTTGTTCATCAAGATGTGGTTCTTTCTAACTTATAACTTCATAATATGCAATGTCATTTACTACATTCTTTCTTCTACGTTACTTAAAAATACCCGTGAATTTCACGGGTCTTTTAGCTAGTAATACTATATAATGCATTTAGGACATTCTAATTATAGAAGTTTTAAAAACTAAGACCAAAAACATTTTTATTATGGAAGGAGGAGAATTGCATATATACCCACTAAAACTAAAATATTTGCATATTTCCCATAATACAAATTTTAATGCATGATGTACAATGCAACTTAAGCATGTTTTGGGTATATATGCAAATATACAAGTTTTAGTGGGTATATATGTAATTGCCCGAAGGAAGGATTTCAAAACTTGATCAATATTTGTAACCTCAAAAGTTGTAACCGTCGTATTAATGATCAAATAAGTGATTTAATGGGAAATAAGTGTGTAACCACCATACTAATACCTGTAACATATAAAACCGAAAAAAGTTACTAATATACATTAAAATTCAATTACGAAATCTTAATATAAAGAAAAACTCATGGTTTACGAAAGAATACAAAAAAAGCTACAACATTATCACAATATAAAGCATTTGGGTCTTAGTATAAAAGAAAAAGAAGTCTTAAAATTTTAAGACAAAAAAATTATTATAAAAAAATTTAAAATTAATGTAAAATTTAAAAATTTAAGTCTTATTTAAACCATGTAGTAATCCCTCTAATAGTGATCTATTTTAATCTATACTACTATATAATGAATTTAAGACTTTCTAATTATAGAAGTCTTAAAAAATTAAGACAAAAACATTTCTTATTATGGAAGGATTTCAAAACTTGATCAATACTTGTAACCTCAAAAGTTGTAACCGTCGTATTAATGATCAAATAAGTGATTTAATGGGAAATAAATGTGTAACCACCATACTAATACCTGTAACATATAAAACCGAAAAAAGTTACTAATATACATTAAAATTCAATTACGAAATCTTAAAATAAAGAAAAACTCATGGTTTACGAAAGAATACAAAAAAAGCTACAACATTATCAGAGTATAAAGCATTTGGGTCTTAGTATAAAAGAAAAAGAAGTCTTAGAATTTTAAGACAAAAAAATTATTATAAAAAAAAGTAGAAAATTAATGTAAAATTTAAAAATTTAAGTATTATTTAAAGCATGTAGTAATCCTCTAATAATGATATATTTTAATATAATTGTTTATAAAAAAAGCCCACTAAACTTATAACCACCAATTTAATGCTAAAACTTGAAAACACTATTAATAATTTACACGTTATACTTATAAAAAAACATACATCTACTACACTATAAAGTATTTAAGGCGTACTAAATAAGAAATATTTAAAAGGAAAAACATTTGTTTGTCACAAAAATAGTCATCAGATACCTGCCGTCGCATTACGCAAGTACCCTTCTAATAATTTATAAAACATTAAGACACACAATATAAAGAACACGAACCTAAACATACCAACTACATTATGATCTTCATATCATTCAACTTTCCAATAACCCAAAAATATCGTCTAATCATACTTATGATGGAGTTCAAGATTCAGACACAAATTTACATCTTAACAATTAGGGGCCGTTTGGTTTGTTGTTAGAAATTACAATGGGTATCGAATTTTGTATGGGGTAGAATGACAATGGATATGGAAAAATGTATTATTTATGTTTGGTTGATGAAATATGAAATGAAAAAGTGTATAGATATTTGAATTTTGTAGTGGAAAAGAGATGGGTTCGTGAGAATAAATTTCACTAACACCAAATTGGTGTGTAATGAATCTATGACTATGATATACCAATTTTATTATTGGCCCACAAAATAAACACTTTTAATCACTTTCTTAGTCATAGTGGGTTACCAAACGCACCCTTAGTGTGTTTTGTCATAAAGTTTCTAAAGAATCCAAGTAGCTAGCAACTGGGGTTTGAAAAAAAGGTACAAATCTATAACTTAGAGGGTGCAAAATGGAATTCTTTATATTTCAAAGGGCTGAAAGTGATGTTTTATAAAGACTTTTCCACGGAGGAAACTTACACCTAATTCTAGAGTCAAAATTATTGGGCTAAATGTTTCCCTCCAAATTCAATAAGAATCAAGAACAAACAATCCCAAAACAGTTGCACAAAGTATATATAAAAGAAAATGATACCAACTCATACGATGCCATTCTGCCATAATTCATTTTCAATACCATTGCAATTTCTGAAAAGGATCTCAAAGTCACCAAAGCCCCAGGATTTGTTAAATCGTCAGACCGCCGACTGGCTTAGAAACTCCGGTCAAAAGCCCGGGCCAGGCCTTGCTCATCTCTATATGAAAGAAAAACACAATCCAAAAGCAAGTGGCAGAACACCAACCAAAAGCAAATGCAAATGCAAAAACACAATCCGAAAACAAAGAGCTCGTAAAAGTAATTTCAAATAGTATAACAGTAAGCACATCAAGAATCATGCAAGCTAGTCCCAATCCTTTTTGTATCTAAAATTTTCTATATTGAAGATTTATCTTCAGGCAAGAGTATTGATACGCGCCAATTTGGAAACCACTGATAAGCTTGGAACCATCAGTGGAAACCACTGATAAGCTTTAGTAGAAACCATCAAAAAAGTTAGTTATAACTTTTGGCGGGAAAATCTGTTTACTCCTTCCTCCCATTTCTCCTTCCTCCCTTTGTATAAATACTCCTTTACATTCCTTGTTGTAATTCATTCACGAAAAGACTTGTAATATTTCTCTCTCTTAATTCCATTACAAACTAAGTGAATCATTTGATTACAAATACGGTTTCATTTCTTCTTATGTGATCCCCTGTTTGTTTTCATCAACAACTACATTTCATAACTGATTTCTGGTTGTTTACAATCTGGTACATATCAAGTGGTATTCAAAGCCCTTTTCCGCACCATATTCTTTTCAAGAGTGTTACACCGACATTCTTGATTTTCCGGTTATCTTTTCCGCTTCAATTCCGCAAGAAACGGTTATTTTTCCGGCGGGTTAGGCACCACTAACTTCACTGTTCTTTCACAATCGATTAGTGTCGACAATTGTACGGTCACAAGATTAGCCCATTAGTGGTTAAATTCTCTAATCTTGAACAAGTCGATCGAAGCAATTGGTTTGAGTAATCAAGAATGTGTTAATTGATAGTTATCACCCATAGTTGATGAGTTGTGATAATATCATTTCAAGAATGGTGCAAACAAGATCAAATGGTAATGGTGAGAACCCACATACGTAATCGCTGGGAATCGCCTTTAGAAAGTAAATTGGATCGATGATGGCCGCAATAACATCACCGCAGAATCATGAATCGCTGCAAAACAAGGTTGATCATGGTGAAGGTACTAGCCAAAGGAGAAAATCTTGGTGGTCTTGGTAATAATGGCGTAAATGGTGGTCAACTGGTAACACAAGATGGAAGAATGTCTAAGATTGATTTTCCAAGATTCACTGGAGATGATGTCAAGGGATGGCTGTTCAGATGTAGACAATTCTTTAGGATTGATAACATTGAAGAAGAGATGAAGGTTGAATTGGCAGCCATGCATGTGTATGACAAGGCTTTAGTTTGGCATCAACAATTTGTCAAAAAGTATGGTGTTGGATGTCCATGGGAGTTGTATGAAGGAGAGGCTTTGAAAAGATTTGGAAATGTGTTTGAAGATGCCATGGTTGAACTCAAGAATTTGAAACAAACTAGCACAGTTCAAGCCTATCAAGATAAGTTTGAAGAGTTGCTGAATAGGTTGGAATTAACTGAGTCTCTTGTAATAAGTTTGTTCATTGGAGGGTTGAAGGATGAAATTAGCATGCCTGTGAGAATGTTTAAGCTTCATACCCTGGTTGATGTGTTTTCAATGGAAAAAATGCAAGAAGCTACACTCATTACCACAAAACCAAGGTATAACTCCTATCAACCTAATGTGAGATCTGTTAATACTGGTTATGTTAGTAAAGATGGAGGCATTTTACCAAAACCAGTTAATAGACCTATGGCTTTGCCTGCACCCACAAGAACACCATATGGTGAGAATAGACCCTTTAAGAGATTGACTCAAAAAGAATTGGAGGATAAGAGGGCTAAGAATCTTTGTTTTCTCAGGACCAAAAATATGTGCCCGGACACAAATGTAGTGGTCAATTGCATTCATTAGAAGTGGTGTTGGATGAGCAAATTGAGTGCATGGAAGAAGAATTGGCTAATGATGAAATGGGTCATTTGGGGAATTATGATCGACTTTTGAAATTGATCATAATAATGAAATGGTGGCTCAAATCTCATTGAATGCACTCACCGGTGTATACAGCTATCGACAATGAGGTTAAGGGTATGGTAGGAAAACAAGGGGCATGTGCTTGTGGATTGTGGAAGTACACATAATTTCATTGATTTGCGACCGTAAAAAGTTGGGTTGTAAGACTAAAACTATGTGTCCTTTGCAAGTATCTCTGTGGCTAATGGTCAAGCTATGACTAGTACTTTGATGTGTTGTGGTTTATCCACGACCATGGGAGAAGATACTTATATGATTGATGCTATGGTATTACCTTTAGGAGGTTGTGAAGTAGTGTTGGGAATACAAGGGTTGTCTACTTTGGGAGAAATTATGTGCAATTTGAGAAATTAACCATGAGGTTCTATGTGGGCAATAAGAAAGTCTTGCTAAGAGGTTCTCAACAAGCTACACTTCAATAGATGCAACCTAGAGAATGTAATATTGCTATGTTGAATTCTATGACATTTGTGTGTATGTCCGTGTCATTCAGTAGTATGGCGGGGACAAGTCCGATTAGTCACAAAAGATTGATGAAATGTTGGATGACTTTAAAGGTGTGTTTGAAGTTCCTCTTGGTTTACCACCAAAAGATCACATGATCATCACATTCCTCTTATGCCAAACACTTCCCGCTAACATCGGACCTATAGGCATCCTCCTAGCCAAAAGGATGCCATTGAACGATGGTACAAGAGTTATTGGATCTCGTGTCATCGATCTAGTCAAAGTTCTTTCTCCTCTCCTATAGTCATGGTTAAAAAGAAGGATGGCGGTTGGAGAATGCGTGTTGACTATAGACAATTGAATAAGAATAATGTCAAAGACAAATTTCCCATACCTATGATAGAAGAATTGATAGATGAATTACATGGGTCGTGGTGTTTTCAAAGCTTGATTTAAGGTCCGGGTATCACCGGATCGAATGAAGGAGGAAGACATTCATAAGATCGCATTCGAACTCATGATGGCCACTATGAGTTCTTAGTGATGCCATTTGGACTCACAAATGCCCTTCCACATTTCAATCACTAATGAATGAGGTCTTTAAACCCTATTTGAGGAAGTTCACATTGGTTTTCTTTGATGACATCTTGGTTTATAGCAAGTCAATCAAGAACACATTGTACACCTGAAAATGATTTTGCAAACTATGCGCTCACACCTTGTTTGCAAAAGGAGCAAGTGCACTTTGCAAAGGTCTCGGTGGAGTACTTGGGTCATATCATCACCGATAAAGGGTTGCAACAGATCCTTCTAAGATTGAGGCTATGAAAGATTGGCCTATACCCAAGAATGTGAAGCAACCGAGAGGATTTTGGGACTCACGTGCTATTATAGGAGGTTCATTAAGGGGTATGGAATCATCAAGAAGCCATTAATCGCATTATTAAAGAAGAACTCTTTTGAGTGGTCCGACATAGCTCAAGAAGCTTTTGAGCAATTGAAGTTAGCCATGATACAAGCACCGGTGTTGGGATTGCCAAACTTTGAGAAAGAATTCACCGTGGAAACCGATGCATGTGGAACCGGTATTGGGCCGTGTTGTTGCAAGATGGTCATCCATTGGCATACCCGAGTAAGGCCTTATCTCTCGACATCAAGCTTTGTCCACTTATGAAAAAGAATTTTAGTCGTCATTTTGGCATTGGAGAAGTGGAAGGGTTACTTAATGGGTAGACATTTTAAGATCAAGACCCACCACTTCACCTCAAATACTTGTTGGATCAAAGGCTTACTACCCTTTCCAAGTTAAATGGTTGCTTAAATTGCTTGGGTACGATTATGAAATTATCTATAAGAAGGGCGTTGAAAATGTGGTAGCCGATGCTTTGTCTAGGAAGGAAATGCAGGTCAATTATTGGCAATAATAGCTACTAATGCGACCACTAGACTTCTCAAAGAAATTGAAGAAAGTTGGGTGATGATGAGAAGTTGGCCAAATTAATAAAGCAGTTTGAAGATCCTAATTTTCAATCAACAAAGTACACTTGGTCGAATGGCCGCCAAGAAGGAAAGGTAGGTTGGTGGTGGGAGGCAATGAGGCACTCAGAAGAAAATCTTCTCACAAATCCACAATGAATCGGTTGGTGGGCATTCGGTGTTCAAGTGATCGTGCGAGAAGATGAGTTCTATTTGTTATTGGAAGGGAATGAGAAAAGTGGTTAAACAATGGATCGTGGAATGTGATGTGTGTCGAGGCAAAAGCCCGATCTTAGTGCCTATCCAGACTCTTGCACCTTTGCCTATACCGCTTAGAGTATGGATTGATATATCCATGGACTTTGTGGAAGGACCGCCAAAATCTCATGGGAAGACTGTTATATTAGTGGTGGTGGACAGACTCGAGTAAGTATGCTCACTTTATTTCCTTCAACATCCTTTCACAACAAGTAAGTGGCACAAGTGTTCTTAGATAACATCTACAAGTTACATGGTTTGCCAAATACCATTGTAAGTGACGAGACAAAGTGTTCCTAAGTGCTTTTGGCAATCATTGTTCAAGGCTTTGAAAGTTAAGCGCAAATGTCAATGACCTACCATCCACAATCGATGGATGGATGTAGTGGTGAATAGGTGTCCGAGTGCTACCGAGATGTATGTCGGTGAGAAGCCAAAAGAGTGGACACAATGGCTTTCAATGGCAGAGTTTTGGTATAACACAAATTTCCACACTGCTATCCAGACCACCCCATTTGAAGTGTTATATGGTCAAACACCACCCATCTACATGCCTTATTTGCCAAGGGAAAGTACAGTTGAAACTGTGGATAGAACAATGCAAGCAAAAGAGCAGGTGGTTAACATGCTTAAATTTCATCTAAAGAGAGCACAAGATAGGATGAAAAGTTTGGCAGATAAACACAGAACTGATAGAAATTTTGAAGAAAGTGTTTGGGTCTATTTGAAACTGCAACCATACAGGCAAGTAACAACTAGACAAAGTCCCTATAACAAACTCTCAACTAAGTACTATGGTCCTTTCAAGATCATAGAGAAGATTGGCAATGTGGCCTATAAATTGCAGCTTCCAAGTGGTAGTCAAATCCATCCAGTATTTCATGTGTACCAACTTAAGCTTTGCAAAGGGGTGGTTGATAAGCCTCGAACTCTTCCCATGTGTGACAATGAAGGGCTCCTATCAGTGTTACCAGTGAAAATCATTGACAAGAGATTGGGAAAGGTTAACAATAGAGCTGCTGTTTATGTGTTAGTACAATGGTCAAATGGCAGTGAAGAAGAGGCAACTTGGGAATTATATATTGAATTCATCAAGAAATATCCTGGTTTGATCAAGAGGAAGCAATCGAAGGTGCTATTTGACCGTGGAAAGTCAAATTTTAAGGAGAAGGATTTGATCTGCCAATTTGGAAACCATCGATAAGCTTGGAACCATCGTTGGAAACCACTATAAGCTTCAAGAAACTATCTTAAGCCAAAAGTTATAACTTTTGCGGGAAAATCTGCTTCTCCTTCCTCCCATTTCTCCTTCCTCCCAATTGTATAAATACTCCTTTACATTCCTTGTTGTAATATATTCACTGAAAAGACTTGTAATATTTCTCTTGGTTCCATTACAAACTAAGTGAATCATTTGATTACAAATCTGGTTTCATTTCTTCTATGTGATCCCTGTTTGTTTTCATCAACAACTACATTTCATAACCGATTTCGTTGTTTACAATCGGTACATATCAAGTATGTAATGATCATCGTTATTCTAAAAGGCCATGGTGATGGGGTTTGATCGTGCCGCAACATGCCCTTATAATTACATGTTTAGTAAACTCGATATATGAATTATGATATAAATATATAAAGTAATGATGTACATTGGTGTCAATTTGGTGCTTCCCGGAACATAAAGATGAGCTGTGCTATTACTTATATGCAAAGACATAAATGCAGCTGATCCACCAAATTCTCACACATTAAGAAAGATTAAACAAAGGAATCACCTAAAGTCTTTAAAGGGAACTGTAATCCAGTGCAGATACCAATGTTTCTTTCCCCTTTAGTGGCTCAAATAATGGGGTCACTTTATGCAGAACAAACGTTATAGATACTGTGCAGGACACAGGTACGAACAAGAAGCATATGCCCAAATTACGTGCTATCGATTGATTGCAATGCAGACATGGAGCTTTACAGAAGAATCTGAGACGATACTAAAAGAACTAGATGATAAATAGCATATATCACGACTGCCGATATATACAGGATAATTTGATACATTCATCTACTAAAGGTAACATTCCAATGTATCATTGTAAGCAAGTTTGAGCTCGAATCCAGAATTGGAACATTTCATCTTCAAAGAAAATATACAGGGGGAAGGTTAATTTCGAAAATAATGATCCGACTCTAATCTAATGCATACTAAATCAAACTATTACACATTATTTCCGAAACGCACTATAACCCCACCTCACATATCCAACATATTTATTTACCTAATCGTTGAAACAAACATAATAAATAAAAAAGGACTGCCAATTTTTTTGTCTAACAAAGCTTTAACTTCCCCAATCAGAATAACATGAAGCATGCATTTCAGGAAGGAACAAACTCCTATCATACATACAGCATTGCTCTTAATCCAATCACACTTCGCTAATATCAAGTACAATACCAGTCAATCCAAGACTCAAACGATAAGTTGATCAAAGGCTAATTTCAAACTAAACGTTTATTCCATTCAAAACCAAAAGTCTGCTAAAAAAAAAACACAGATATCAACAGGTTTCAACTACTACCATTAGAAGCAAAAATTAGCATAAAATCCAAGCTTACACCAAGATCTTATCTCCATCTCCATCTCTATATCCCATTAACCATCAAAAATCATCTCGTAAAGCCGTAAACTACCCCAATTAGTAACCACATCAACACTTCTCCATTCATCCCCAAACGCTATCTCTGCAAAAATTTAAAAAAACATTAGTTAAAAAACTTGATACAAAACAGTAAATTAAAAATTACAAATCGTTATCGTTACCTTTCCAGTCTCGATCTCGTCTGGTACTTTATACAAATCAGGCGTTATCTCCGTAAGCCACAATCCAGGAAACAGAGTCTGCAACAATCAAATATATAAAACTAATTAATAAAAAAAACTATTAAAAAAATATATATAAAAAATTTGTTAAAATTACTTACATCTAATTGTTTCTGAACAGCTCTAGGTCTTTTCTTAGGCTTACGTGGCAACCTCCGTCCAGTCATCTTCATAAAATCATCTTCAACTTCACGCCGTGATAACGTCACCGAAAATTTCGCCCTCTCTCCGTTACCGTTAAATCTCACCGGAGAAGTCATATTCTTCAAGACGTTAACCTCGTTGACTCCGTTGACCGGCGACCTAGGAGCTTTACACGCAGCTCTTCTCGTTCTCAAATTCCACGGCGAAGATGACGTCACATTCGCCGGAGATGACGTAATCGGATCAACAAAACGTTGTTTTAGAATAGCGTCTTTGATCTTACCAACCTCTTTATGAAAATCAAGCATGAGTTTCTCTCTAGTAGCTTCGATCTCATCCTCATCTCCGATCATCATCGATTTCATCTTCTCCGACGACGATGATGATGATCTGAAGCGTTTTTGACGGATGCCACGTCATCAGGATGAACCTTGATACAACGGAGAAGCTTCTGGTTGCCCCACTTTAAGCAAGGGAGATCGAAATTATGTAACGGTTTCAATCGGTGTTCCATTGATTGTTGTTCGGTGGAATATACCATTAATCTGTGTTTTGTGTGTGTGTATTTGAAGGTGTTTTTGGTGTGTGTGATTTTTTTTTTTTTTTTTTTTTGGTGCGAAAGAATGAAAGATAATAAATGGGAGAAGGTGAGATTTTATATTGAATGTGTTTGGGGAGAAAGGTGAGGAGAGAGAGGTGCGTTTGGTAAGGGATGAGATGAGTGAGTTTTTTGAATTGGAAGGTCTTCATCTTAGCCGTTCATCTCTATTCTTTTCTCATCTTTTATTTTTATTTTTATTATTATTTTTTATTTTAAATAAATGTTTTTCTTAATTAATTTATTTTTATTTCTTATTTTTTTTTTAAGTATTTTTATTAGGGTTAGCTATTTGGTATTGGGTTCGGGTTAACATGACATGTTTAAGTAGCCGGGCAGTTGTATTACTCGTAACTTATTTACATGTGATATGAATACAATAGGTTTATTCTTTTTAATGAGTTGGCGAGTTATTAAACGGGTTACAACAATTATTTAACAAGTTAACGATTTGACCTTTGTTTTTGATCAGAGTTGCTTGTATATAGCAGGAATAAAATATAAGATATCTCACATTAAAATAATATTGTATTAGTTACAAGATTTTGAGTGGTTACTTAACTAGTTTAGTTAGGAGTTGATAATCCTTTTGATGCAAATATCACAACTGTGCATTACAATGTTGTACTGTGAGTTTTATAACTTGTGTAAAATAATATGTGCATCAAAAAATATAGTGAAAATATCAACTCCCTTTAGTTATCCTTCAACCGGGACATTTTAGGTTCAATCCTAACCCATTTTTCTTGTTAGTCTTGGATTGTAAATTGTGTCTTGTCAAAAATGGCTACACTAGTAGCGTTCATATGGTTTTAGAAGTGATTCGCAAAAATTTAAATATTTTATAAATAAAAAATATATATATCCCAAAATAAAAAGAGAAAAGTATTAAACTGAGCAGAAAAAACACTTTTAATCTTAGATTTGGTCAATTTTTTTATTTATTTTTTTCATTTTGTTTATGCTCAACTGCTTCACTATATTCATTTAGTGACACGTGTCCCCCGCTTTGTATTTTTTTTTTTGGCCCACTATAAGTGGAGTCGAGCAGTTGAACATGACACGTGTCATTAAAATATGTGGATTCGAGCAATTGATCATGACCAAAATGAGAAAAAAACTGCAAAAAAGATTAAATCTTGGATTTAAGGTGATTTCTTGGCTTAGTTTGATAATTTTCTCAAATAAAAACTAAATTCTTTTTTAGCTAGCTAATTATACTGCTTACTCTTGTTGTATTGCTAAAACATAACATTCAAAGTAGCCAAAAAGGTCAAAACTTGGTTTTTAAAAGTAAATTACACGAGTAATTTGGAGCTCTTTATACTCAAGTGTAAAACAATGTTATAATCTGAATGATAAAATCTACAATTAATAAGGTCTAAAATCTATAAAATAGCTAATCTTAAATTCTATTTTGTGAACTTAGAGCACAAAGTATGGTAGAACGGATAATACGCTATATGTATGCTACATCGTCGTCACATCATCCCTCCCAATAAGACATCAATAACTAAAACACCTCTCCTTCATAACATGTTATTGGTAACTATAGGTCTTGTTAATACAAATAAGCCGTAAAACGTTTATTTATATTTTACGATCTTCAATGTTTTGTCGATAACAAACGTAAAATCATTTTAACGAAATCATAATACAAATAAGCCGTGAAAACGTTTATTTATATTTTACGATCTTCTAATGTTTTGTCGATAACAAATATAAAATCATTTTAACGAAACAAATAGAGTGACGTAAATAGTTTGAGTTAATAGTGTTCTAACACACTTACGCTTTCACATAAAACACTAAAACAAGTATAAGTGATTTTATGATTTAGATAAATATGTACAACAACTAGTGTTTGCATATTGGGTTAAACATATACTTAAACTAAGTATACTAAAATGGGTAAAAACTAAGTGTATGCTAAATTGGGTAAATACAAGTATATACTAAATGGGTAAATACTAGCAAATGGTTTTTGACCCATAACCCATGGTTTTATATATACCACTTAACCAAGTACATTGTATCTAGAAAGAAAACCATGGATCAACCCATAACCCATAACCCATGACCCATAACCAAAAATACCCATGGGCAAAGAGGAGCGGACCACGGATCCCTAGCTTTGTGCTAGCCGGATCCTTGTGGTGAGGATCCGTGGGATCCGGGAAATGAGAGAATTTCTATAAATAGAGAGCCATTTCTTCCTCTCTACTTGGACTTTTCATAAATACTTCCCAAAGTATTCTAACCCTCTAACCTCGGATCTAAGTGATCTATGTAGTTTGTCTTTTGTTTTGTGTGATCTTCTAGGTTCCTCTTAAAGGAAAGATCACCACTTGAAGACGCAAGCTCAAGTCCATGAGTTGCCATGCTTCGTCATCATCAAGACAACGAAGGTTCTCTTGTTGATAGATCTACTTTTCTCCATAGACGTTGGGTTGAAGGCATTAGTGAAGAATGCCGAAAATGTAAAGATGCAAGCATTAGTGAAAGATGCTCATCATTCGTGTCAAGGCATTAGTGAAGAATGCTAAAGGTGTCAAGACGAAGGCATTAGTGAAGGATGCCAAGCGTTGTGTCAAAGGCATTAGTGAAGAATGCCAAAGAATCAAATCAAGTAGCATTTGGGAAGAATGCTTAGGTCGTATAATCGATGAGGTGCATCGTTATACATATAAGTATTTGTTTATTTACAAGGATGGTGATATCCTTGATGGTGTTGTAACAAGGAGTAGATCTCCTTAAGATTAGGTGTTGTGTCGTGAAGGTGTAGTTCACCCAAGGTGTGAAAGAACTAGGTACTTAGCCTAGTACCTAATAAAGGGTAGGCGACGTTGTGAAGGATTAGTTCTCCTAAGGTGTGAAAGAACTCGGTGGTTAGCCTAGCACCGTATAAAGGGTAGGCGACGTTGTGTTAGGTGTGGTTCGCCTTGGTGTGAAAGAACTCGGTATTTAGCTTTGTACCGGAAAAAGGTTAAGCGACGTTGTGAAGGCTTCTCCGCCATAAGGAGTTGGTGTAGTGTTCTGAACTCTCGAGTAGGTGACTCGGGAGTGGAGTAGGGCAAGGAAGGTGTCCTTGTAGCCGAACCACTATAAATACTTGTGCCGTGGTGATGTGCTTCTTACTCTTTATCTTTCATTACACATTTATATATCTATCTATCAACGTCCAACATAAACAATCGAATAGATTGACATAAGTCGATCTAACTATTTAAAGGAAGTTTTAAATTGGTAAAACTATTCAACCCCCTTCTAGTTTTCCACAATTGGCATCGAGCTTCAGAACCAAGTTTCTTAAAGTATGTTGTACTTTAAAGACTTGATACGATCCGTGTATATTTGAAAACTACAAAGAAGGATTTTTTTAAGATCATATTTTCTTTTAAATCATTTTGTTGGACATTGATAGATCATTCTAACAACTTTTGTTTTCAAGAAATCTTCATACTAGAATCTCTCCAAAATCTTCATTCAAAGAATAATAAAGACAACATTCAAGGAAGGATCTATAAAGTAATCACTACTTACGTACACCAAGTACAAAGGATTACTTTAAAAGCTCATGAAGTATTTTTGGCATTAAGCCAAACCAAGAAGCATAGAGGTATGTTTTATCTTTCATTAGATAGGTTACATGAGTTCAATTTATTTCATAGTTCTCTTGTTTAATAATCACTAGCATCATTAGAAGTCTCTTTCGTCACTTTTCCGTCTTTTTCATCACCGGGAATAGTATTTCTTTTGATTCGTCAAACTAACGCCGTCGTCACATATGAACCCTCGATATGTGATTCATCAAAAGCCGTCATCTAAAAACAATCTTCATCTAAATACCTCCAAACTATATTTTTTCCCATCTATAAGCCTACTACAAAAATAATGCCAAACAACTCTATTTCTGTTCATAGTAGCGAGATCCCTCTAGTTGTACTAGCCGGATCCCTAATACAAAGGATCCGGGAACCGTGAATGAACTCACCTATACGCTTTCAAAATTTCACCACCGATTACTTTCCTCTATTCACACAACACAAAACGACCAAGCTACAAAATTAATTCTCATTGACTTCCATAATTTCAAGTATTCCTTCCTAGAACACCATTGTAAGTAATTACATTAACTTGTTCTAATTTTCATCATTCTAATTCAAGGGTTTATGGTTTCTTAATTTCTAATCAATTAATTAGGGTTTTTCAAATTAATCATGAAAAGGGGTTTGTTAAATCACATTGTGTTCACAACATTGTTAATACAAATCAAAACCATAAACCCATATCAACCAATTTAACCTAACTGAAAAACTTGTATTTTTAGGACCAACCATGCCCAAAGCCACTCAACAAGATCATCATGACACCGTCCATTACCTTACTCATTACTATCGTAAAGGGTCCGACCAAAACTAACCGTAAAATTTTCAAAAGCCTCACAAACGACTTATTCACGAAGGTCGTGTAGTCAAGGAATGTTTCCTTGAAGATACCGACATTCGTCAAGTTTTCTCGACAATCAACTTTGATTGTCTTCTTGACATAGATGAACAAATTTGTCCGGTTTTCATTTTTGAGTTTTACAAAAGCTTTAGGATCATTAGAAACACCGATAATAGCATCTCAATCGCCTTTATCATCAACACACAAAACTTTACTCTTCCTCTCAACACTTTTGCTCAAATTCTTCACATTCCTTGTGAAGGAATTTGTATGTACTCTCAAGATTGGGCAATTAACGCTCAAAACCTTGCACTTGATCCTAAGCCTCTTTACAACACTCCTCTCGACAATCCCGAAACCATTCGTGATACTATCTTTAAAATTAGGACCGACCAATCCGTTACGATCGTAACAAAAGCTCATTCACCGTGATCCCTTTAAATGGAACTTTTCAAATGCATCCCATGTTTAGAAAATGGGAAGAAATCCTTAGGAAAACATCATTAGCCTAGTTGGAAACAAAGATCATCCAAACGCATGTCTTGTGCAAATGATCTATTGTCTTACCCACCAAAGGCCATTTAATCTTGCCTATTACATGGTAAGGAGAATGGTGGGGTATTCAAAGCTTCCAACATGGTACTCCCATATGGTATGCTCCTAACACGACTTTGTAAGTATGTTAGTACATTGCAACCATCCCTATCAACGATGATCATTACCTTCCGATCACGTCATGGTACCTCTTACCAAACAACCCTCTAAACGGTTCATGGTCAATGGAGAAACACAAGCTCTCTCGGACTCCTCGGCCGAGAAGAAGAAGAAGATGAGAAGACATCGACCCGTATCCAATATCAAATTGGAAATCCTTGAATACCACGAACAACTTCCAACCATTCCAAACGAGTCCGCGAATTTAAACAAATAAGAGGCATGATTCAAAACCTCGCACAATCTCACTAAGCCATCAAAAGGAAAAGGAAGAATTGACGAAAGAGACAATAGGAATGTGCTTAGTTTCATTTATTTTATGAATGATCTCTTTTAGTATTTTTAGTTTATGGTATTTTGGATATTGTTACTTTACCTTGTAAGTGATGTTTTATGATAACATGCTTGTTCCTATTTGCTTGTTTTATAGATTTTATAGCATACAAAATCGCATCACTTTCGTGTAGGTTCTCGTGTTGATTCTCGATCCGCAGATGCGGATCCTAGGATTAGCCTAGCGGATCCTTCCATTGAAGGAACCGTGGATCCGTGTCATCGATCAACAATGCAGATTCAAGACATCAAAGCGCTTTCTAGATAACATCACATTAGCTTGGCATATGTTTTTAGAACCCAACTAAGTCCACTTCAAGGATGAGAAAGGCTTAGATTCACTAAAGGCCTACTTAAGATCTTAGTCTGATTTTATCAACACATCTAAAACTCACCATATTTCCGCTTCAACTACTCACTAACTATCTCGCACCTCTCAAAACACTTAAGAAAGCAAGCTAAACAATCTTAGGAAATTGCTTCTAGTCTTTTATATCTCAAGGTAAGACAAAAATTAGTTTTTCAATTCTTGAAATTTTTAAGAATTTTTCTTAATATCACCTCAAGCTAAAACCTGATCACTAGGATCATTTATTATGACTTGTCACCCTCATAACTCTTAGTATTATCCTTGGACATCCATTGGTAGTCTTCTTGTCCCATCCTTCTTCCATAAAAATCAATCATTTGTTATAACACTTATTACCTCTAATCATTCAAGTACCCTTCATCCTAAACCCTTAGGAGAACTGAAACATTCAAAATGAGATAAGCCTTAGCTCCCGAAACCTCATTACAAACTCGTCATAATCGCCGAGAGCCGGATCTCTAGGATTAGCCTAGCGGATCCCTTCAAGGAGGGAACCGTGGATCCGGGTGACGCTTTATGCCAAACATAGCTAAAACAATCATTTCAACTCACCTTCCTAACTCAAACACTTCATCTCATCTTAAATGAGTTCCTAGATCGTTGAAACTCGAATCTCAACCTTGTGCATGTCAATCATCACATTTCCAAGAACATTAGTGGATTAAGTCTTAAATGCAATTGCAAAGTTCTTCCCTTTATAACCCACATTACCAAGAACACTTTAGTTATCAAACACAAACATAATTATCAGCAATTACAACCATCCTCCTTAGTCATTTCATCATGAGAAAAGCCCCTAGTGCTTACTCATCCACTCAAAAACCACCTAAGAAACTTGCTAGAATCATACACGAAGTTTCCTCAACCGAATCATCTCCGGTTAAGTCCACCTATGCTAGGATTTCTCCTACACCAAGGAAAACAATCAAACTAATTCCCAAGAAAAGTGTTCTCACTAAGATTTCATCACCAAATTCTATTATACCAAACATACCCTCCACAACTCAACCTAGTTCATTAATACCTAGAGCCATCTCCCAATCATCTCCACACTCTCACAATGTAGAAGCTTTACCTTCTTGGTCATCTCATCTTTCACCATTACCAACTAATTCACTTGAAAAGATTGAGCAACAAAATCAAAGTGTTGAATCAACACTTGATCCAAAAGCAAACTCTATTATTCCTCCCAATAGTCCTTTTTGGATTATGAGAAGACATCAAAAGCAACCACCCGATCAAATGGAGGTTGATGCCTCTTTACCTCTACCCTCAAACATTATAGAGTCACCACTTAATAAGCCTCCACCAAATCCTCCTTCATTTGAAAATCCTCAACCCACTTCACTTGAACCTCCACTTCAAGAAACCCAAAACCATGACAAGGATTGCTATCATTGTAAACATGTTGAAAAGTTGATACATGAACTACGTGAAGAGCAACGTTTCATGTTTTATCACCTCCTCAAACGTTTCGAAGAGGTTAACAAGCCTAAACTACAATAAGCATCATATTCAAAAGGTCAAACTTAGAACATTTAGGAAACCTTTCTCATCCTTGATCATCATTGAGCTTTTAGTCGAATCTTAAGTTTGGGTTAACTTATTAGCATTAGTAGCACCTATTTGGCTAGTTCATTCTCTTAGTTTTAGAGATTTGGTTGTGTATCTCTTGTTTTATTGAATGAATAATTTTATGCTATGATTATTATGTGTTGTGCTTGTTATTTATCTCATTCCTCCAATAGCACTCCTTGATATTTCTTCATTCAAGAGAAAGCGTAATGATAGCCTGATCCCTTCCAGATAACTAGACGGATCCTCCTTAAAGGGAACCGTGGGATCCGTGGTACGTAGCACAAATCTCTACTAACTTGAGTCTCTTTTGCGGAAATTATGCACTATACTCTTGTTTTCTAACCTTGTCTTGTAGTTATTCAAAATACACATGAAGATATTGACACCATAAAGCTAGGGGAGCTTTGTGTCAAACGACATTGCAAAATCATTTGCAAACTTAAATCCAAATTTTGGGCTACACTTCATGACACCCCATTGCAACTTTGCAATATTTAAGGGGAGCACGCTCGCCACTTAGACGAACCATTTGCAAACTTAATTGCAAACACAATTAGTTTATTTTACATTATGTCCTTGACGCCTTTCAAAGGGATGGACTCGTCAAGGGGAGTTAAGACGAGTACCATTCCCGCCACTTGCTCTATTCACATTTTACATTTGTTTTCTCTTTCTTATAAAAATTGTGTTAGTTTCTTTTAACACTTTTGTTTCGACAAAAGGGGAGAAGAAAGTAAAACTACAAATTCAAACTTTTACAATTTTAGATTTTTCCTTAAAATAATTTTATGTTTTGTCATCAACAAAAGGGAGATTGTTAATACAAATAAGCCGTGAAAACGTTTATTTATATTTTACGATCTTCTAATGTTTTGTCGATAACAAATATAAAATCATTTTAACGAAACAAATAGAGTACGTAAATAGTTTGAGTTAATAGTTTTCTAACACACTTACGCTTTCACATAAAACACTAAAACAAGTATAAGTGATTTTATGATTTAGATAAATATGTACAACAACTAGTGTTTGCATATTGGGTTAAACATATACTTAAACTAAGTATACTAAAATGGGTAAAAACTAAGTGTATGCTAAATTGGGTAAATACAAGTATATACTAAATGGGTAAATACTAGCAAATGGTTTTGACCCATAACCCATGGTTTTATATATACCACTTAACCAAGTACATTGTATCTAGAAAGAAAACCATGGATCAACCCATAACCCATGACCCATGACCCAAAACCAAAAATACCCATGGGCAAAGAGGAGCGGACCACGGATCCCTAGCTTTGTGCTAGCCGGATCCCTTGTGGTAGGGATCCGTGGGATCCGGGGAAACAGAAGAGAATTTCCTCTATAAATAGAGAGCCATTTCTTCCTCTCTACTTGGACTTTTCATAAATAATTCCCCAAAGTATTCTAACCCTCTAACCTCAGATCTAAGTGATCTATGTAGTTTGTCTTTTGTTTTTGTGTGATCTTCTAGGTTCCTCTTAAAGGAAAGATCACCACTTCTTGAAGACGTGCAAGCTCAAGTCCATGAGTTGCCATGCTTCGTCATCATCAAGACAACGAAGGTTCTCTTGTTGATAGATCTACTTTTCTCCATAAACGTTGGGTTGAAGGCATTAGTGAAGAATGCCGAAAATGTAAAGATGCAAGCATTAGTGAAAGATGCTCATCATTCGTGTCAAGGCATTAGTGAAGAATGCTAAAGGTGTCAAGACGAAGGCATTAGTGAAGGATGCCAAGCGTTGTGTCAAAGGCATTAGTGAAGGATGCTAAAGAATCAAATCAAGCAGCATTTGGGAAGAATGCTTAGGTCGTATAATCGATGAGGTGCATCGTTATACATATAAGTATTTGTTTATTTACAAGGATGGTGATATCCTTGATGGTGTTGTAACAAGGAGTAGATCTCCTTGAGAATAGGTGTTGTGTCGTGAAGGTGTAGTTCACCTAAGGTGTGAAAGAACTCGGTGGTTAGCCTAGCACCTAATAAAGGGTAGGCGACGTTGTGAAGGATTAGTTCTCCTAAGGTGTGAACGAAACAAATAAAATACGTAAATGGTTTGAACTAATAGTTTCTAACATATTCACATTTTCACATAAAACACTAAAACAAGTATAAGTGATTTTATGATTTAGTAATACATATGTACAACAACTAGTGTTTACATATTTGGGTAAAATATACACATAACTAGTATGTAGTATATTGGGTAATATAAATGGGTAGAAACTTAAGTATCACAACCCATTGGGCAAATACATTGAATGTAGTTGGGTACAACCCAAAGCCCATAACCCATGGAGCTTGACCCATAACCCATTGCATGACATCATGCTTATATCATACATGGATAATATCCATAACCCATGGATCAACCCATACCCAGTGACCAAGTGCATTGCACTCAAAGATACATTGTATCTAGCTAAAGATCCATGGTTCAACCCATGACCCATGACCCATAACCAAAATACCCATGGGTAAAGGGAGCGTCCCACGGATCCCTAGCTTTGTGCTAGACGGATCCCTTGTGGAAGGGATCCGTGGGATCCGGGAATGAGATTTTTCCTTCTATAAATAGTGAGCCATTTCTTCATTATTTCTCACCCTTTCTAACACACTTTCTCCCCGAGTTAAAACTCACTAACCTCGATCCAAGAGATCTATGTTTGTAGTTTTGTTTTGTGTGATCTTTTAGGTTCCTCTTAAAGGCAAGATCACCACCTTTGAAGTCGAGCAAGCTCAAGTCCATGAGTTGCCATGCTTCCTCATCATCAAGGCTCTTGAAGTCTTCTTGTTGATGATTCCTTTCTTTCTTCAAAGAAGTGTAGTGTTGAAGACATTAGTGAAAGATGTCTCAAGTGTCAAGACGAAGATATTAGTGAAGGGTATCTATCGTCCATATCATAAGCACTTGTGGTAGGTGCTTAGTCAAGTCAAGACTAGTGAAGGTGCTTAGTGAAAGGTGCTTAGAAGTCAAGACACAAGACATTAGTGAAAGGTGTCTTGTAGATCTAGTCAAAGGCATTAGTGAAAGGTGCCTTAGATGTACATTCGATATGGTGTGTTTCGATGTACAAGATAGACTAGTATTAGATCCAAGGATATTGATATCCTTGATGATGTTGTAAAGGAGTAGATCTCCTTTGGGATTAGTCGTTGGTGTAGTGTGGTAGTAGTTCCTCCATTGCAATGGAACTAGGTGCTTAGCCTAGTACCTAATAAAGGGTAGGCGACGTTGTGAAGGTGTAGTTCACCTTGGAGTGAAAGAACTAGGTACTTAGCCTA
Organism: Chrysanthemum lavandulifolium; assembly: GCA_022545495.1. Lineage (NCBI taxonomy): Eukaryota > Viridiplantae > Streptophyta > Magnoliopsida > Asterales > Asteraceae > Chrysanthemum > Chrysanthemum lavandulifolium. The sequence goes on from CM040242.1 coordinate 168,428,407, forward strand.
GTACCTTATAAAGGGTAGGCGACGTTGTGTAGGTGTGGTTCACCTTGAGTGAAAGAACCCGGTGGTTAGCCTAGCACCGAAAAAGGGTAGGCGACGTTGTGAAGGCTTCTCCGCCATAAGGAGATTGGTGTAGTGTTTACGAACTCTCGAGTAGGTGACTCGGGGAGTGGAGTAGGGCAAGGAAGGTGTCCTTGTAGCCGAACCACTATAAATACTCGCGTTGTGGTTTTGTGCTTCTTACTCTTATCTTTTCATTACTTACCTTTATATGCTTGTTTATCAACATCCAACACACACATCCAAATAGATTGACATAAGTCGATCTAAATAGTTTAAAAGGAAGTTTTAATTGGCAAAACTATTCAACCCCCTTCTAGTTTTCCACAATTGGCATCAGAGCTTCGTTACCAAGTTTCTTGAAGTATATTGTACTTTAAAAACTTGATACGATCCATGGTTAATTGAAAACTACAAAGAAGGTTTTTCATAAAAACAAACACCATGTCTTTTAAAACTATATGTTTGGATGTTGATTTGATAACAACATTTTTTTTTTACTTTTTTCATTTAATTGCACTAATCTTCTTTGTCATGTTGATTAGTCAAAGCTCATACCCACCAAGCTATAGGAATCGCTTGGTAACAAGAATACCTTCCTTAAGAAGGTATCTTAAACGCAAAGGAGCGGGAATCGTCTAAGTGACATTTGTTGTGTCATTTGTAAAGACATTCCTAAGTGCGCTAGAGGTATGATTTTCTTTTTATTTTTCTTGATAATTAAGTATGCCTATTTAGGTATTTATATGATTATCTTTTGTGCTTATACATGTTTTACATGAAGCTTCATTAGGAAGCCTTTTTCTCACATACGTGTTATATTTCTCGTCTAAAGTCGTGGTATATAAAACTTATGTTTTGTTTCTTTTAATCCAATAATAAAACAAAACACGAATTTCAAAAATTCCTCCTTTCCTATAAATACTCCACCGTCGATCACTCTATCCTCACTTTTCAAATCTTCCAATTTCAAAATTTCCTCTCATTCAAAACTTCATCTTCCTCTCCATTTCATCTCAACCAAAACCAAGAAGAATCATCTTCAACATGGTTTACATCGCCTTCGTGCTCATCGTCTTAACACTCATCGCACTTGTGTTCCCTATGATGAAGTTCACATACGGAGACATTTACTTTGTGTTGTTAATCTACATTGGGGTTATATACCCAATCCTTTGTATCATTCTTAGCATTGAAATGAAATATTATTAATAGTCTAGTTTATCTAGGTTATTATTATCATAATGTGTTTGTCATTTCTTTTGATTTATATGCTTCATATTCTTTCGTGATACATTAGAAGTCATGTATGCATGCTAAAAGAAAATGTAGGATAAAACACATTTCGTGGTATAAAACTATGAGATCTAAAACCTATGCTTTTATCAAATCATTTTTCATTACTACGGATCCACGGATCCGGAAGTTATACTAGCGGATCCCTTTTGAAAAGGAACCGTGGGATCCGTCCTACTGGAGAACAGTTTTTCATGCAAATTAAAAACCTCTTTTCTTCCAAAAATAATACTCCACTAGAATGTCAAAACCATAAGTGAGTCAAGTGTCTTTCTTGTTAAAAACCATTGTTAATAAAAATCTAATAAAAACGTTAGATAATCTTTGATTGACCACAAACATCACTTTCTATTAACTCGTCTTTTCTCTAGATTCCACTATGTCGCACGAATACGAGTTTGATTTTTCACTCACAAGCTTCTACACCCCAAACATCTCTCTTGAGCCCAACACACCGAGCAACCACGTTCGTGGGTTCAATAATCTCGAAACGCGTCATTTCCACGAAGGACGTATTGTAGACACTCCTCTACAATTCGAAGAAGATATCAATACCTCCTTCCGAACCATAGGACTAGAATGTCTTCTCGAAATCAACGAGAAAATATGTCCAAGGTTCATATTGGAATTCTTCCGCCAAGTCGAACTCGTTCGTAACGAGGATCGCTCTATATATCTCTTTGGTTTTGGATCAAAAACCAAAAGTTTATCCTAACCCTTGGGCAATTTGCCAACATCCTCCGAATTCCCAATCATGGACAATGTGCCTTCACCAAGATTGGTCTCTTGACTCTCTTCAACTTTCGTGAAGAAAATAGTCCGTATTGCTCTCACATTCCTTCCCCGCAAGACTTGATTCGCATATTATGCAAACCCCATCACTCCAATCCAAACATCATCTACACACGGGATATTTTAGAAGAGTACAAGCCCCTTGCACTCATCCTACGTGAAAATGTTTGGAGCCTTAGGGGAAATCGAGAAATCCTTCCCGCTTGTTGTGCTCACATAATGTATTGTTTGCTAACACAACAACCATACAATCTCGCCTACTTCTTTGCAAGGCGAATTGTAAATCTTCAAGGGTCCAAGAACAAACTTATTCCTTATGGAATGTTCTTGACGCGCCTTTATCATAACCTCATGTTTCATCATCCTCAATTTCAAAGTCCGTTGTACGTACTTGTAAACAAGATGATGGAACCTCTAAACACATCCCTCATGAAGACGTTCTTCATTCCCGAATCGGAAAACACTCATCAACCATTTGATGATCCTTCGAACGAAAACGCTCAAGCAACTTAGTAGTCTTTCAAATAGGATCAATCCTTTTCTACTCGTGCTTTATCAATGTAATCCAATTTCTTTCATGAAATAAAACATCTTACATTTGATATCTTAGTATTAGAACTCCTTTTAGACTATCCTTGAGATATAATGCATTGTCAAGATCATTGCATACCTTTAGTAAAGGTCCTGCTGAGCAGATGGGCGGATCCCAAAGTTTGTGCTAGACGGATCCCTACACTTAGGGAACCGTGGGATCCGGCAAACAGAAAATGCAATTGCAAGCATTGTATTTCAAACATATCCTTAGAACACCTCACACTAAGCTAAACATAGTGTCTTAAGGCAAATTAAGTCCTTATCAAGATAGATTGATCCTTCCTACTCACACATAACTCACCTAGATCACACTCTAAGACGCTTGTAGATCTATCGTTTCATTTTTAATCCATTACTCTTCCGCTCTTAAACTCACACTTGATCCCTCACATCTAGTCTTAGAAATCTTTCGATTATGGCAAAATTGATCATAAAATCATCCTTACCTCAAAATTGATCAAAGTTGATCAAACTCTAGTTTTCCCATCTCAAAGCTTCTAGGATATTTTCCAAAACACTATCCTAAGTCACAACCGATCTCTAGGATCATTTAGCTTCAATTGACACTCTCATCTTTAGTGTCATCCTTGCTCATCCATTGGTACTCTTGAAAGTTCCAAATCCTTCCATAAAAGACAATCATTAGCTACATCACTCATTACCTTCAAGTACTTAAGCACCCTTCATTTAAGACACTTAGGAGGACTGAAACACTCAAGATGATATAGATCTTAGATCTTAGAAACATCATTTCCACTCTTTCATAGTCACTGAGAGCCGGATCCCTAGGATTAGCCTAGACGGATCCCTCGAGGAGGGAACCGTGGGATCCGGATGACGCTTTATGTCAAATCTTGCTAAAACAATCATTTCAACTCATCTTCCTAACTCAAACACTCCATCTCATCTTAAATGAGTTCCTAGATCGTGACAAACTCAAGTTGACTCTTGTGCATGTTAATCATCACATTCCAATGAATCTTAGTGGCTTAAGGCTTAAATGCACTTGCCAAATCTCTTGGTTTATAAACCACTTTGTTAGGACCTCCATAGTCATCACTCTCATCCTAACTTTCAGACTTTAGAAACCCTTACAAACCTCTTGAAATCATCTCATCATGAGGAAAACCCCAAGTAGTAACTTATCCACCAAAGAACCACCCATGAAAAGGCTCGTGTTATACACGAAATCTCTTCAACCGAATCATCTCCGGTCAAGCCAACAAATGATAGGATCTTTACTCAACCAATCAAACCAATTCCTAAAAGGATAGTACCCACAAAACTACCTATGCCAAACACCACCATACCTCCTAGGCCAAACAATATCATCTCCACTAAACCATCACCATTGGTTCCTAGAGCTATTTCTTTTACATCCCCACTATCATCACCACACCTCTACAATTTAGAGGACTTGCCTCTAGGCCGTCTCATCCGCTTCCATGACAACATTTTCCTCATTAGGAGGAATAATGGTACAAAATCAAGGTGTTGAGTCAACACTTGCTCCGGCTTCCTTTTCGCCGTTTCCATCATATAATCCCATTTGGATTATGAGAAATCATCAAAGTCAACCACCCGACCATATGGAAGTTGACACTTCTCTACCACCACCATCATTCTTGGTCGAGCCATTCTCAAATGCGCCTCCACCAATCCCTCCATCGTTTGAAGCTCCACAAGCCGCTTCACTTGATCCTTCGCATCAAGCCATTTCATTTCTTCCACCACCACTACCTAGCCATGACAAAGATTGCTATCATTGTCAACATGTTGAAAGTTTGATACATGAAGTACGAGAAGACCAACGTTTCATGTTCTATCATCTCCTCGAACGTTTCACGAGATTAAACCTAAACAAAACTTGAGCTAGAAGATTTTAGTGGTGTCCTAGCATCAGCGATAGTTGGTTTAGAAATTCCTAGTCATGTATTTTCTTATTTTCTTAGTTTTTAGAGTCATGTATATCATAACTCTAGTTTTATTAAATGAAATTACATGCTACTTGTTATTTTTCCGAGCATATGATTACTTTGTATTCATATCTCATTTTGTGATAACATTACTTGTTATATCACCTTTCTTTGAAATTAATCGCCTAATACGGATCCTCAGATTGCCTAGACGGATCCCTACTAGGAGGGAACCGTGGGATCCGTGAGACAAAAAGCTATTTTCTACTAACTTGGACCACATTTGCGTGAAATTGTGAATTATACTTGCTTTCTAACCTTTGTTTTGTAGTTATTCAATTTACACATGAAGACTTTGACATCCTAAAGCTAGGGGAGCTTTATGTCAAAGCAATACATTGCAAATTACTTGCAATACTAGGTTTACATTTCGTGACATCCCTTGCAAAATTGCAATCATCAAGGGGAGCACATTCGTCACTTAGACGAAATCTTTTGCAAACTTACTTGCAAACAAACTAGATTAGTATCACTTTCTTGACGCCTTACATAGGGATGGACTCGTCAAGGGGAGTAAAGACGAGATCCTTTCCGTTACTTGCTCTCTACCTTTCTTTTATTTTATTTCTTTCACATGTTTTCTTAAAAAACAATGTGTTGCTTTCCTTCAAACACTTTTGTTTCGACAAAAGGGGAGAAGAAAGTAAAACTACAAATTCAAACTTTTACAATTTTAGCTTTTCCTTAAAATAATTTTATGTTTTGTCATCAACAAAAGGGAGATTGTTAATACAAATAAGCCGTAAAACGTTTATTTATATTTTACGATCTTCTAATGTTTTGTCGATAACAAACGTAAAATCATTTTAACGAAACAAATAAAATACGTAAATGGTTTGAACTAATAGTTTCTAACATATTCACATTTTCACATAAAACACTAAAACAAGTATAAGTGATTTTATGATTTAGTAATACATATGTACAACAACTAGTGTTTACATATTTGGGTAAAATATACACATAACTAGTATGTAGTATATTGGGTAATATAAATGGGTAGAAACTTAAGTATCACAACCCATTGGGCAAATACATTGAATGTAGTTGGGTACAACCCAAAGCCCATGACCCATGGAGCTTGACCCATAACCCATTGCATGACATCATGCTTATATCATACATGGATAATATCCATAACCCATGGATCAACCCATACCCAAGTGACCAAGTGCATTGCACTCAAAGATACATTGTATCTAGCTAAAGATCCATGGTTCAACCCATGACCCATGACCCATAACCAAAATACCCATGGGTAAAAGGGAGCGTCCCACGGATCCCTAGCTTAACGCTAGACGGATCCCTTGTGGAAGGATCCGTGGGATCCGGGAACAATAGAGTTTTCCTTCTATAAATAGTGAGCCATTTCTTCATTGTTTCTCACCCTTTCTAACACACTTTCTCCCGAGTTAAAACTCACTAACCTCGGATCCAAGAGATCTATGTTTGTAGTTTTGTTTTGTGTGATCTTTTAGGTTCCTCTTAAAGGCAAGATCACCACCTTTGAAGTCGAGCAAGCTCAAGTCCATGAGTTGCCATGCTTCCTCATCATCAAGGCTACTGAAGTCTTCTTGTTGATGATTCCTTTCTTTCTTCAAAGAAGTGTAGTGTTGAAGACATTAGTGAAAGATGTCTCAAGTGTCAAGACGAAGATATTAGTGAAGGGTATCTATCGTCCATATCATAAGCACTTGTGGTAGGTGCTTAGAAGTCAAGACTAGAAGCATTAGTGAAAGGTGCTTAGAAGTCAAGACACAAGACATTAGTGAAAGGTGTCTTGTAGATCTAGTCAAAGGCATTAGTGAAAGGTGCCTTAGATGTACATTCGATATGGTGTGTTTCGATGTACAAGATAGACTAGTATTAGATCCAAGGATATTGATATCCTTGATGATGTTGTAAAGGAGTAGATCTCCTTTGGGATTAGTCGTTGGTGTAGTGTGGTAGTAGTTCCTCCATTGCAATGGAACTAGGTGCTTAGCCTAGTACCTAATAAAGGGTAGGCGACGTTGTGAAGGTGTAGTTCACCTTGGAGTGAAAGAACTAGGTACTTAGCCTAGTACCTTATAAAGGGTAGGCGACGTTGTGTAGGTGTGGTTCACCTTGGGTGAAAGAACCCGGTGGTTAGCCTAGCACCGAAAAAGGGTAGGTGACGTTGTGAAGGCTTCTCCGCCATAAGGAGATTGGTGTAATGTTTACGAACTCTCGAGTAGGTGACTCGGGGGTGGAGTAGGGCAAGGAAGGTGTCCTAGTAGCCGAACCACTATAAATACTCGCGTTGTGGTTTTGTGCTTCTTACTCTTATCTTTTCATTACTTACCTTTATATGCTTGTTTATCAACATCCAACACACACATCCAAATAGATTGACATAAGTCGATCTAAATAGTTTAAAAGGAAGTTTTAATTGGCAAAACTATTCAACCCCCTTCTAGTTTTCCACAAGTTTTTGTTTCAAAATCTATGTTTACTTACATGATCGAATTTCTTCAAACTTTATAACCATCTCTCATATTTAAATGAAGAACGAACATGTTTAGAATTTATTTTTATTTCACGACATGAAAAAAAAAATCATTATAAATACAACGATAAATAAATTCCCCATCAGGTTTAAAGCTTTTATTACCTCTAGTTGTGGATGTTCGTATAAAAAAGCATACCCTGATTTTAGTTTGGAAACACTACCAAATTAATTACCATTGACTTGCAGCCCAAGTAACTTTCTCCTCAAGTTTCGTAGATATTCACCATTCACGTTTGAAAAATAACTTTATACAGAGTATTTATTTTAGGACACTGCACCGACTACCAGAAAAAGCAATAATCCCAATAAGTCCATAACGAAAGTAGCGCAAATCAAAGTATGACATAAAAAAATATGTTTAATGATATTGGCTGGTGTCGTTCTAAATAATGAAAATGGGTGGCAAAATTTCATTGAAGTGGTGGGATGCAAAACATGAAAACACTCTTTGAATAAGACGCACAAGTGACAACATAAAAATCTAAGACCAATGCTAATGGTTCCGTTGTCTCCCAACCAACCGATCCCTCGACCGCGTTCCCTCTTTAGCCCGACTGACCCCAACCGCATTCCACCTCAAACAAATTGAAAACTCGGTTGCCTTGTCAATCGAAACATTTGGCACAATTCTCCCAAAAAATTGAACGTTGAATGTTTTATACACAAAAAGAAAAAACTTTTTTTTTAAACCCCACTTTCTTTCTTTTTTTAAATTTCACTTATTTTTTCATTTTTTTCATACTTCTCTTCTCCATTCTCCCAACTAAAAAATATGTCAAAAAACTCCAAAAACAAAACACCAAAATCGTGACGACAACCAAACATTTCAATAACAAACAATCCCAATTTCATTTCACATGGCCATTCACCACCGATTAATTTCGGTCACCAATGAATGCATTCACAAAATCGGTTGTACCCACCTAATACGTATTCGGCTCATTTTATAACCAACAAGCACAAAGTCAAATTTATTATCCACATATAGCATCACCACCGTATAACCAACCTTTTCAATCTTCTCCAATCCCGCCTTTTAGTCTTGATGACGATCTCGATCCGTTATGGGCGCCCACCCACCTAATCTCATCCTCAAATTTATTATCCGAACCCTTTTCAATCTCAAGCTTTTAGTCTTGAAGGTCCATCCCAACCCGTTCGTTCCGACTCTCTCGTCGAGGAGGTGGCGCCCGTCAAAAGAAAGTATACAAAAAGGCCCACACAATCTAAGAAAAATGACAAATATCAGAGTGATCCATGGAGCCTTGGGGAAGAGATAGCTTTGTGTAAAGCTTGGGTATATGTGTTTGAGAGTAGTGTTGAAAGAAATGCTAGAAAGGCTAATGGTTTTGGACGCAAGTAACTGAATACCTTGCGCATGAAAAGAAGGAAGCGAAACGTTCATACGATTCCTGCAATTCCAAATGGAAAGGTAGGCTCCGTCCTAAAGTTTTTTTATTTTTTTGCAATTTACAATTCCGTGGAATCGAGGCCAAAGAGTGGTGCATCTGAAGCGGACTATATGGATTTAGCACATAGAGAGTATTGTGCTCTTTACGGTGCGCCTTTCACACTGGTTGAGTGCTGGAAGATTTTGAAGGACCACCCCAAATGGCAACAGGTAGAAATGCCAATTTTTTAAAAATCCAAATCAAGTGGTTCAAAAAAAATCTAGGACATCGGAAAGCGCCTCACACGAAGTGATTTTGAGCATTTTAAAATTCAATTAAATACTCATCCTCATGAAATGTTTTACAAACACTTACAAAACAAATAAAAAATAATAAAAACTCCCCATATGACTCCAAGAATGCACATAAACCAAGTGGTGTTCCCTCCTCTTTTCCTCTACCTCACGGGTGATATTTGACATAGGTAGGTGGTGCGTGAGCGTGCACCTCACGAGTGACAAATCCAAGCTCACAAAATAAGCTAATTCAAGCACCCTTAATCCCGTCATTACGCTGAGCTTTAAAAATCTTTTTAGTCTCAACTCTCATCTTCCAATTTATATTGCAATCTAACATTAAGCCAACCCAGTTTAAGTCTATGTTGCAGTGGCTTCAAACCCCGTGGATTAGTCGTAAAAAGGTCGAAACCATGGTTACCCATAAAAAAACATTAGTTTCAACTGGATGTCTTGATGATAAAAGATCTACAAGTATTGATAAACTGATTATGAAGTTTTTGATGCATTTCTACTTGCAATAATATTAACACAATTTCAGCAGCATAATAAATGGCTCATTATGAGTTTTGCTTTTGATTGATTCAGGATCAAAACTTTTTATGTACCCTTTCTTTTCCCCCGCAGTTGGCATTGCAGCAAAGTCTTAAGAGTAAATGGAGAATTATATTGGCGTTGGTGCCACATTCTTGAACTGTCCGAGATGATTGAACAAGGGCAGGTTTTTTTACTTTCATGGTGGCAGATAACTTAGATTTATCCCCTAATCATAATTCATGACCAATTTATTCACTATTTATTTAATGCATGTCACTCAGATATGGCTAACCATGGGCTCTCATAGGACCTTCCATGATGTAGGTATTTTAGATATCCAGGACCAAGGCTGTCTCCGGTGATACAATTTCTTGTTGGTGCCAAGATTTTAAATCAGTCAAAGGGAAGATTTCATTTGGGCAGTAAAGGAGGACCATGTCAAGCACATCATTTTCACGTTTGGGAACTCAACCTCAAATTATGTGTTGCACGAGAGAAAGCTAAATGATCCAGTCAATTTGTCTTTTGGTTCGTGTCACATGTCATTTATCAGCTTATATTAATAGTGATTTAAAATCAATAAAATTTCCATGTTTTAGCGCATACAGTAAAAAAATAAATAAATAAATAAATAAAAATCCATTGTCAAACAATTATGAGAGAATTACCACTGTAGAAAATGAGATGATATTGACCACAACCAAGCATATCATGTTGATTGACATCATTCGTTGTCTGTTTGACCTTTGTGCTCCATAAATTCGACCAAATACCCATGATGAAGCTATCAATTTTGTTTGTTTCACTTAAAGGACCGTCTGAGTCTGCCATATTTGCTCAATAAACTGAAAAACGGATTCTGAGAATAAATTGTTACCAACTAAAAGCCTTATGAAATGCATTCTGTTGAGCGTGCAGTAAATCCCAATGAAATTTGTATTTAAATAGTGGTAGTCATAATGTCATATAATACATTAATTTGATTATAACTGGGGTTGCAGGTCTGATAATTGGCAATACGTAATGCCATTTTTAAACAAACAGATACATTAGCATCCATACGAATTTACCAACCCAAATTATTCGCACTTAATGTAGGTGGTCAATGATTGAGTCTAATAGATTTAGGTTTGGTTTATTATGGCTGCATAAGAAAATATCTTAAATTCAGGTGCAATTTCAGATAAAAGATAGCATCTACACACACAGTAATTATGCGGTTCAAATATAACGATATTACCATCTTTGAATAAAGAATGATAAGAGTACGCACTAGTACAAAAAGAACATTATTCATAAATAGTATCACATGTCAAAAACATCTCAACATAAGCTCAATTGATGACAAAGAGTCAGTCTACATGCCTTCTATACAAAGATCAAATTATGTACCAGTTCCAAAAATAAAATTCCTACACAAGTGTTACGCTAAAAAATATTTAGCTATCCAAGTATCAAAAGATACTTACATTTGGTGCTTTCAATAATACTGAAGTCCATAATTTATTTCAGTGCGGGTCAACAATTAGACAAAATTCCTCAAGGTTCCAGAAATTAGTTGATTTCGCTACCTCTGCTATAAAGGAAAGTAGATAAGACAACAAAACAAAAGATTCATAAGAACAAATAAACTTGTAGTTAAATGCTCAAAACACTTCCATTAACGCATTTGGGAATCGAAGTAATGTACCTTTTTGGTCTCAGAAACTCTATACAGATCAGCATGTATCTCGGTCAACCACAAACCAGGAAATAGAGTCTGCAATAACATCAATATAAATACAACTCAGGTCCTTATCGAGCTATTTGATACTTGTAAGAAGTAAGAGCCAACATAAAACCTATTCATATCTTTAGTACAAATCCAATTCAATCTTACATGCATAAGACATCACATGCATAAGACAACATAGCTGATAGTATATGCCTTCATACGATCTTATCAATTTCATAAGATGGCATCCGGTCACGCTTAACTTCTACGATCATTTAACAGTTAACACTCTAACTTAGCAGAATACTAGTACAATCTAAATGCTCCATGTCATAAGGGTTAATATTCTACATCACCATATCAATTATCAACACACTGGAAAATTATTATCAGCTGAAATATCTTATCTAACTGTACATAGTTCATAGTTAGGTTACTAAAACAACTTATGCCTTTTGAAATAAGCAGAATCATATAATCACCTATAACATACACAGTCTAGGAGTTACTTTTTAATTTTGCTTCTGCTGTAACCAACGTCAATAATCAGATAATCAGTCTGAATGACTGGCAACTCTGCTTAATTACAGGTATAATAGGAAAATCATAACAGAAATGCAACTTCGAACTGCTCATTGCACCCTTAAATAAGCAGATAATAAAAGCACTCTGCTTATACAGTTATACTTCTATATAAACACTCAAAGTTGGTTACCCAATGCGCCACAACGCAATATGAGTTGAAATTTCAGTAAGCAATCCCAAACCCCTTTCCTAAATTCTATAATCCAACATTCTAACGTAATAGCAGATTAATACAACAAGAATGGTGATAGCATCCACAAGCTACTTTAGTTATCCCTTGAAACTTCCATCACTCAACATTCCAATGTAATAGCAAAATTTGTAAAGATAAATTGCTTAAAATCACAGCATACTTCACTTGTTTCAGTGAACTTATCATCATACTACGTTACTACCAAATTACCATTTCTATCAACACAGTAACATTTAATTACCAAATCAAACTTCATTTAATTACCTATACGAAAGTATCTAATTACTCTAAGCAGTTAACCCGATTAGTAAATGCTGATATAAAAGGGGCTAATTATCAACTTTCAGCATTTCCTAAATGAAGAACATTCTCTGTATGTACTGTCATTAAAGAATTTTATGGGGATGATCAATGATGGTGGTTTTGGTTCGTCTACCTGCCTTCACGGAAACAGTGGTGTTTGGATGAACATAATTAAAGCTATAAAGAGCATCGAGGTTGTGGACTTGAACTTCAAAAACTCTTTTGTTCGGAAAGTCGCGGATGGAACCAACACGTACTTTTGGCACGAGCCTTGGTGTGGTGATGGGTCGGTGCTAAAGGATAAATTTCCTAGATTTTACGCTCTTGAAAGGGTCAAAGATTGTAAGGTTAAAGATAGAGGGCATGTGGTCAACGAGACTTGGGTTAGAGAGTGGTCTTGGCTATTCCTCCTAGGGGACGTTCTCAAGGCGACTTGAATGCTTTGTCCTCTTTACTGAATGCTACTTTGTTTACTTTCAACGGTCGTGACAAATGGACCTGGTCTTACGATGCTTCCGGGTGCTTTAAGGTTAATGTCCTCTCTAAAGTTATTGAGAACTCTCTTTTGTGACTCGGAGGTTGAAGTTATTGATCATATTCTGGTTAAATGTCATAACGTAAGTATGGTTTGGACTTTGGAGATAGGTGTGGAGTTGGTGGAACCTCCCTCCCCGATCTCATTTCCTTCGTTTCTATAACAGATGTTGCTATAGGGAATACTCATGTTCAAGGCTGTCCGAAGCTTGTCAAAGCTATGAGTTTGGAATTGGAGAAACCGTTTGATTCATGCGACGGGGATGAAATCATTAAAATCAAGAACGAAGACATTTTTCCAGGTATTCAACGCGTGGCTAAGTTATGGATGTCTGCTCGTATTAGAACGGATGTGAAGATGGATTGGAAGTGTTGGGTGGCCAGGCCTTTTGATTTATTTTCCTAAATTGTATATGTAGTCTCTGTTTAGTTTAGTTTCTTGGTTTCTGGCCTCTTGGTTCCCATGTACAGCTTCCCCTTTGGTTTGTGAGGCCCTGGTTTTGGGGTCCTCTGTTTATAAAATCTTTCCTTTCAAAAAACAATATGTCTTTTTCACCCGATTATAGTAACCTGCTACGAAAACCATCAATAAAAGGGACAGCATAGTAACTTTTCTTATCCCATATTTCCATGATTAGCAACAACACGCAAGTCCCTCACTAATGATAACTTACATAACACATTACTATAACCGGTAAAACAAACAAAGTACCTTGTTATTCAAAGCAATCAACCTGATTAGTAAATGCCGATCACAAATCGCAATACTTTACTTGTTTTACCCAGTTATAGTAGTGTACTACATAAATTATCAATAAAAGAAGCTAATACCCGCAAGATATCAGTCCTTCCTACAACTAATAATCCCAGTAAGTCCGTAACACATTTACGATAAAGTAGCTTATCATTTTAGACAATTACTCCAGTTACTAACTAATTACATACTTTTATGATCCAGATAACAAAGCCGCTAATAGCGGCGTTTCTTACTTCATATCTCACATTTCTCGTTTGGCAACAAAATGTCAGGCCTTCATATTCATACTACTAATAATATCCGTAACACATTTCCATATCGGTAAAGCACACAAAGTACCCATAACTATCAACCCTGACAATCTACTTTACTTGTTTTACCCGATTTATCCTAATGTACTACAAAACGGACAATAAAAGGAGCTACCACCAACCACATATCAGTCCTTCTTACTATTAACAATCTCCATAACACATTACTATACTCAGTAAAACACGTAAAGTATCTTATCATTCTAAACAATTACTCCAATTACTAAATATACATATCATAAAGGGCTAACTGTCAAAATGCAAACTCTACTAACAATTTCCATAATACATTACTTTAATAGGTAAAACATGCAAACTTACAATGTACATAGTAACTTACTAGTCTTAGCAATAAATCCGATTAGTAAATTTCAATCTCACGATTATCTAACTATCAACCCTCACAATATAATTTACTTGTTTTACCCAATTATAGCAAAATGTAGTACAAAATTTACAAATAAAAGAAGCTAAACACGAACCACATATCAGTCCTTCTTACTATTGACAATATCCTTAACACATTACTATAATCGGTAAAACCCACAAAAGTATCGTATCACTCAAAACAATTACTCCAATTACTAAGTGTTCGGTTCAGCTTATTTTCCGAGCTTATGGGCATATTCAAATTTGGACTAATGAGCACAAAAATAAGCTCGCAAGCCTGGATATAAGCTAATCCAAACACCCCTTAAATGCTAATATCACAAGGGGCTAATAACTAGTTACCAAATTCACCTGATCTAACAACACACAACTTTATATCAGTCCTTCCCACAACTAATAACCTCCATAACACATTACTATAATCCGTAAAACCCGCAAACTATCTTATCATTCCAACTAAATCCTAACATCACAAGGGGCTAATTATCAATGTCATCTAATCTAAAAAAATCCCCCAAAAAAGTACTTACATCCAATTGATTCTGCACAACTTTAGGCCTCTTTTTCGGCTTACGAGGCAACCTTCTTTCACCCATATCTTCAAAATCCTTCTCCATTTCTCTCCGCGACAACGGAACAGAAAACTTCGCCCTCACACCACTCCCACCGCCGCAACCGGAACACGACGGCTGAGGTTTCAATTGGTGCACTTCTTCTTCTTCTTCTAGTTCTTGTTGGTGTTCTAAATCAAGCTCCTTTTTGAAATTAAGTATGATTTTCTCCCAATTGGATTCCATATCTCCATCCCTGTCTTTTAGTTTGGAAATTAAACCGTCAATTACTGCTGGTGAAGGTGGCCAGAAGCTGACGTCATGTGAATTTGAATTTGAATTAGAATTAGTGCATTTTGAAAGATGGTTTGATTCGGATTTTGGGTGTTTGGAAACTGGGATTGATTTATCGAGCATTGTTAATTATTGTGAAAAGTGTGTTTGAATGAGTGTGTGTGTGTGTTGATTTGATTGATTTGTGATTTCTTGGTTTTTGGAGTTAGGTTTTAGTTTGGAAGCCCGGTCAAAGGCTTTTAAGTCTAAAGCCCATAGTATCATGGATGGATGGATGGATGCTGGTTAGCTACTCTATGGCTATGTTGAGCGAGGGCTTAAACGGCGTTAAAATAAGTCGGCTAAGAGCACTCTCATCCATAACACCAATAACACCGTCCACGTCAGCATCACATCAGCTTTAACATTTAACATTAACATCCCAAAAAAACACTCACATCCATAACATCCCAATAACACCATAACACCACTAATATTTTATATTTTCAATTTCAACCCCTAAACTAAAACAAACATTTCATTAAAACTTAAACCATATTACAATACGAGATAATAATTAAAAAAAAAATACAACGAAATGAAAAAAAAACACCGCAATTAAAGCGTTACAACAAATTAAAGGAAATACGATCTCTCGACGAGGTTTCAAGTTATATTTTGCGATGATTCGATCTTTTTCGTCATTGATCCACCGCACGACCATTGGATCTTGCCCGTCGATGAGTCGTCATCAAAAACTTGATCTCTTCCAACCGGTTATTGTGAGCTCTTTTTCTGCGTGGCCCGACACGCCGCCGGAGACTTCTCGTTTCAAACGAAACTCATTTGCCATAGTTTCGGTGAAATAAGTCGACGAGCTCGTTCCTCCAGTGCTTGTTCCCCGGTACTTGTTGTAGTCTCCGATCGTGCTTTCTTGGTAGCACGTTTCTTTCCCATAGGCGTGGTTGTTCATCATTACCAAACAAAGCCTCGTTTGTTTGGCTTGGGACTTCATGGGTTAAATCAACCGGTTCGGCGTCTCCCATTTCTTATAATGACGCAAAACATCCCAAGCGTCATCCGGACCAAACAGTGCTCTCTGTTTTCCTCACGATACCATTGCTTTGCCCGTTTCATCACATCCACCTCACTTTCACCGCTTCGTTGCTCTCGCGCGCGTCGTAACAAGAGTTGAACTTTGTGCATATCACGCTCAACGATGTCCATTTGCTTGACATCATGTCCTTGGTGCGCCGTTGAAAGTTGAGTCTATTGAACTCATTTCGACCCGATACCAAAACGTATCTCTAGGTTGGCACTTTCCAACTTTTGGATCCTCCGAAACGACTATGTAACACCTTGCAAGTAATGCTTCCTCTGCGAATTCCAACGATTGGTAACGACAACCTCCTCATCGAATCAATTGGTTCGGGCTCGGGGTCTTTGGATTTTTGGATTTTCGCCATCGACCTTTTCCTTTTTGGTGGAGATGTGGGTGTATCGGCAACATCTTGTGTTTCGGTTGTGATTGTTGTGATTATTATGTGAATTGAAGGTTTTGAAAGTTGGAGTTTAAGGTGTTTTGTTGGTTTTGTTGTTGCCAAAACAAGAATGTTTGTTGTTGTTTCCACATTTCTTGGCTTGATAAGCCTAGTGGGTTGGGGTTTGAAGATGAACCAACGTTCGGGTTAGATGAACCAGCGTTCGGATTCCACCCGTCATTGAGAAGATTGAAGAAAGTATCGTCGTTGCCTCCCGACATTGTTTTTTTTGCAGTTAATTGAAGTTGATAGATTGAGAGTATTGAGAGGATTTAGAAGTGGAAGTGTGAATAAAAATGGTGTTTTGATTGTGTATTTATAGTGGTAAAAAGGTTTTGATTTTTTTTTTTTATCAATTCTAGCCGTTAGGGACTAAAGCGATTTTTTATAAAAGTTAACGGCTAGTAGCCGTTATAGGGACTAGTTTTGAAATTTTTGAATTTTTTTTACGCCTTAACGCGTTAAGGGGATAACGATGGGGAGTAACGCTGTGACGAAACACACTTCCAAGGGTATTAACGGACTAACGCCGTTATTTTGGGCTATAACGTCGTTTGGCGTTAACGATGGAACCGCTCTAATAATATAAGTTTCGTTTGTTATAAAGCTTAGGTTTTATATCAAATAGGTTCCCAACTTTCCAATTTTGTTCGCCTAAGTTACCCAACTATTTTTTGTTCAAGCGGGTATTGGACTACAGGGGTTGACATTCGGTCATTGAACTTCAAAAGTGTGTTCAATCGAGTTACTATTGACTTAAAATACCCTTCTTTTCATTTTGTTAAGTACATAAATGGTCCCTCCGGTTCGCCTTTGTTACGGATTCATCCATTTTCATTTTATTACGTTTCGTAAGTTTTCATAAGTTTTAAATACGTGTTTATCGTTTTATCCGTTTTTATGCGTTTTGTCCGTTTTATCGTTTTCGACGTTTCTTCCATTTTATACACTTTCTTACGTTTTTATCCGTTTTCATCCGTTTTTCCTCGTCTCGATCCATTTTTATATGTTCTGTGTGTGTTTGTTTTGTGTGTGAAATCTGTCCGTGAGAAACACCAATAGGGTTGTTTGGTTTGTTGTTTGGCTAACGAGACACACACGAGGGTGTGAGTGCTGTTGTGTTGCTCTCGGTTAAACAATCAATCCACATAGGGTGTTTGTGTGCTCTCGGTCAACTAAAGAACCCACATATGGTGTGAATGTTTAATTGAGATTCTCGCTTTCTTTTATAAATGATTTTACATAACGGTTTCGGGCATTACTTGGGATTTTGTAATTGAAAACGTATAAAAACGTAAGAAAACGGATAAAAACGTAAGAAAATGTATAAAAACGGAAGAAAACGGGCGAAACGTATAACCACGGACGAAAACTTATGAAAACGTAACAAAAGTGAAAATTGGACTGAATTCGTAACACCAGGCGAACCAGAGGGACCATTTATGTACTTAACTAAAATGAAAAGAAGGGTATTTTCGTCAATTTAACCATTCAGTAACCCGAATGAACTTATTTTGAAGTTCAGTAACCTGAATGTCAATCCCGTGTAGTCCAATACCCCGATTGAACAAAAAAATAGTTAGGTAACTTAGGCGAACAAAGTTGAAAAGTTGGGTAACCTATCTGATATATAACCCTAAAGCTTATAAAATAAGTCACTAAAAACTTTAGTCCTATAAAAAGGGTTAAAAATTTTAGCACGGGGCTTTTGAAGAATAAATTACTTATTTACCCACAAAAATATTTAAAATATACAAAAACTCGTTTAATTATGTCATTTTTATTAATTTTGCAATAATAACCTCCAGTCCCAGCTCATTTGTCAAATAAGTTTATAAAAATACAAATTTTAATTTCGTTTTATACTATAAGCTCCAGCCTCAGCCCCATCCCATTTCGCTAAACATACCTTATGTTTGGCGCAAAAGGTTGGGGCTAGGGCTGGAGTTGAGACTGGGGCTAGAGCTAAGGCTAGAGCTGGGGTCGGGGTTTATATTATAAGCCAAAACTATAATTTTATTTTCATAAACTTGTTTGGTAAATTAGTCTAAGTTGGAGCTTCTTATTGTAAAATTACTAAAAATGACATATAGTTAAATTAATATATGTATTTGTTAGATATTTTTGTGGGTAATTAAGTAATTTGGTACCAACGAGGCTTATATTTGGGGCTTACAAAAATTTTAGGCTCATTTTTGGGGTTGGGGCTTATGGCTCTGGCTCGGGCTTATAATTTCAAAAGCCCCACTATAAGCCTCTACGCCAAACGAGGCTTATAGAAGGTGATGAGTGTCTAAATACTCATCATTTTGTCTTGTTTAGAATGCCAAAACATCCGAAAACACTCGAAATGCATCAAAATGATAAAAATATCACAAATAAGTGTTTTATGTGTTTTAAATGCAAAATATCAAAATCGGTGAAAACGTATCAAGTTTGCATAATTGGCGCTTTAGTCCTCAAGTTTCAAAAGTTGTCAAATTCAGTCCCTGGTAATTCAAAATAAAGAAAAATGTTATTCAAGGTCCCTGAAATATTCTAAGTTGTCAAAAATGGTCCTTGAATGAATCTTTGGTCAAATGGCAGAAAAGGTCCCTCAACTTTACAAAAGTGTCAAAAATAGTCCTTGGATATTTAAAAAAATGTAAAATAATCAAATATGGTCCTTGTACTTTTAAAGTTTGTCAAGTTTGGTCCTTGTGATAAGTTTGGAGAGTTGGCAGTTTCAGTCCTTCATTTTCACCAAAATTACATAAATGGTCCTTGTATTACTACTAAACCAAACGGACCCCCTTTGTGTATTTTGATCCCTAGCCAAAACCCAATAGACCCCTGCCAATTAACCCTGTGACCCCCCAATTGTGAACCCCCAGCTTAATATTAAAACCACCGGGTCAAAATAAGTCAAACCAGATGCATTGTTCCTCTCTCTCACGAATACCCGCCAAAACCAGTGACTCCTCAAACCACCATAGTTTCATCCCATTTGCTCTACCACCTTTCCTCCTGTCTTTCCACTTGTATACCCACTCCCTCCACCTCTACAACCTCCCAAACTTCATTAATTGTAAAACACCTCAAGACTTATTTGGCGCCAAAACTCCACTTGTACGAATATGATGAAATATGAAGATCCAATGGCTCGAGATAAGGTGGGATATGTTCGAGATGTCGACAAGCTCCAAAAGATCTTTATATACAAGTTTGAAGCAATGTGAAGAGATAACTAGTGTAAATTTTAATTTCTTGTGTCGTTTTAGCTTACTTTTAAATTCCAGTGTAGCTTTAAGCTTTTAAGCTTTGTATTTCAAGTATTCAGTGTATAATAAGGCTTTTGTGATAATTAATTTCAGTGTTAAGTTTTAATTTCAGTGTATGCATTTTCAAAGTTCAAATTCTCAAAAATATTTGAATGTTGTTAAGTGGTTGTTATTAAGGACTGATAAGCCACATAAGCTCCTTTATAGCTTATTTAAGCTATTAGTAACCTTTAAAATCGGTTTAAGTAAAAAGAAAAATCACCAAAATACCAAATAAATTAGTTAAAAATAAAAAAGTCCATGGAAGTGAAGGTCAAAGTGGAGCGGGGTTGATATTGGATGGCCTTGGTATAGAGCTTCGGGAAGCTATAGGAAGTATAATTTGGCCTTTGGTTCTCTGTTTTAAGCTTGAACTCCAATTGTAGCGCTTTTCTCATAATTTGCAATTTTTAATTTAAGTGTTCAAAGTATGTTAATTCTAGTTTAATACTGTCTAATTATAGTTAATATAAGTTAATTAATAGTTTTCTTGGCTCAAAAATCTATTTTGGTGTTTAAAGCTTCATAAACAGTCTTATAAAGGTTGTTTGGATTTGCTTGTTTAACTGTTATAGAGGTTGTTCTACCCATTGTTCTTGTTTGATACATGTCTCATTAAGTCATATTAGCTAAAATAGACAATAAAAACCAGTGTTAACTTTGTAAAAAGTCAAAATAGTCTTTAATCTTCATTAATAAGCTCACTGTTAGGATTTAGGTTATAAAAACTCATCATAGCATTGTTTAGAACTTGGTAATATAGCTTATTATAGTCTTATTATAACTTAATACAACATAATCAGTTATTAGATTTGATTACAAGTTCACTTTAGTCAACTTTAGTGTTTAATTTAAAAAGTCAAAATTTCAGTATTAGTGGTTTTTGAATAAAATAGATTAATTTTTATAGGACTACACATTAGCTTTCAATATTTGAGCTTTTGGGATATCAAAATATAGTTGCTTAGCCTTAACCTAGTATTTTTTATAATTTCTAAATAGCTTATTTAATAGCTTATTTCATAGCTTCTTTTTAGTACCTTTTCAAAAATGTGCCCTGTGCACAGTTTTATGGTCAATTTCACAAGCTTGCCACAAGCTCTCTAGTTGTCCTCAGTGTGTGAGCTTTGGCTTTTTGGAAAGCCCACCGACTTAACTTGATCCCTCGGTCCTTGTTTTTAGCTTTTGAGCTTATTTGATAAGCTAAAGCGCTTTGAAATATGGCTGCAGGCCTGTTTGGATAGTGGATTTAGTCAAAGTGCTTATTTGCTTATTAACAGCTTATCAGTGTGCTTATTTGTGTTTTCTAGCTTAATATAAGTAGCTTTTATCTTGTTGTAGCTTATTTCACTTTTGTTTCAAGCGAGAAGCTTGTTTGAGCTTAATCTATCCAAAATAAGCTCTTAAGCTCAACTGTTGAAATAATAAGCTCAAATCTGAGCTTATTAGTTGTTTTTGTAAAAAGTTGTAGTTATAAAAATTGCTTATCTTACTTAGCTTAATAAGTTCCAAAAAGAAAAGTCCAAAAATAAAATAGTTAGAAAAAAAAGAGTTGTTGGGATTCGAACCCTGGCCACCCAGCTCACCACACAACACACTCACCAACTGCCCTTGGGTCTTTGACTGGTTACTCTTTGCAACGTTTAATATATAACATGTTTTTTTCCTTTTTAGCTTATACGAGTTTTTTAGCTTATTTCTAGCTTATTTAAATAAGTTGTTACCTCTTTTGTATTTTTCCTAGCTTTGTATTGTTAATAAGTATTTTATAAAAAGTTTGATTTTTCCGAATAGTTTTAGTATTTTAATCATTTATTTAGTTTAAAATAGTATTTAATTCATAATAAAAATATAAAAGTCAAAAAAATATAAATCTTTTTTCTAAAATTTTCTTTTGTCATATATTAAGTAAGAAAATTGTTTTTACACTCGTAGGACTTTTATTTCACAAATTTTACGTTTTTACTTGCGCACTCGCGTAATTTTTATACATAACGTACGTTTTCATTTTAAGTCACGTTTTTAGATAATTTAGGTTTACGTTTTAGTTAAAATAGTTTATTTAAGTTATTTTGTTTTATAAATCATAGAAAAACATCATTTTAAATATAGTGATAGCGTTTATTTAATATATTTTAGCTTTTTAATTTTCTTTAATTTGCATTTAAGCCTCTGTAATTTATAAAACTTTTTCTTTAAGTATAAATATTCCAAAATCCTTACTGATCACTATCCTTAGTGATTATTCGACATCTGAATTTGTTCAAACACCATTCATCCTCCGTGGGACTTAACGACCTGTGGAAACACTATACTCTCCAGATTTTAATTGCATTTGGTTCTAGATGTTTGGACTTTTATTACGGTTGACCATTCACAAGTGGTTAGCTTGTGTGATAAAACTTGTTTGGAAGCCAACCAAATTTTAGGCGCTTGCTGCGGTCAGAAGCGTGTTCTAAGCTTTTCGGACCCGTGCTTGCACATATACCACCTTTTGTAAGCAGTTTTTTGTAAAGTTAATCAAAATCAAAAGTTCATTAACACTTTTCCTAAAGTGTTAACAACACCAAACAAAATATAAAACAACAAAACAATCGTAACGTTTTCTAGCTTGTGTTTCCTTTAAGGTGATTCTTAAAGAAATACGATTTGGTTAAACGAGACGATACCAAAAATATTGTCCAAAAGTTTTAAACCCTTTGCACAAATCTATACCTACGTCTTTTCGGTGGTACTTAAATACATAAAATCAACCACCGCAAATCAAGGCGTTACACCTACCAAATGGGGTGTGAACATTAATAAGTTCCGAACATAAGATTTAAAACTTGCCTTTGTGTCTTTGTGATTTGGTGTACCTTTTTCAAAGAAGCCATTTCATTTGTGATTATTGGTTTAAGTTCACTTGTCGTTTTGCCTCGCATTTGTTTTGGCCGATTTTATACTTAGTGCATGCGCACTCGTTCTTCAGTTCTACAAGTCCACTTTCCGAGCTTGCAAATATTCCTTGTAGACGTGAGGGCGTTCGCTCCTTCACCGTGATCGAGGAACGTCTACCACCACCACCCCAGTCGAAATGGCGGAAGATAAGCCTATGAATGAGCTTCTCCAAGCACCCATCGAGGTTACGGAGATGCCATTATTGTCCCACCATCGTGGTCGATACCTTCGAGCTCAAACCGGGTTGCTTAATCTTCAACCCAAAGCCAATTTTATGGTTTTGAGCGGGATGATCCTCGTGCACATATTCGATGGTTTAACAAGATTGCATCTACCATCAAATACAAGAATGTCCCACATGAAGCAATTAAGCTTCTTCTCTCCCATTCTCTCTGAGGACAAGCCGGAATTGGCTTGAGAAACAACCCTCGTTTCATTGAGACATGGGAGGATCTAGTCACCAAGTTTGTTAACGAATTCTATCCTCCATCCCGAACTACAAGTCTTAAGAATGAGATAATGAAATTTTCTCAAAGATTTGATGAATCATTCGGGAGGCATGGGATCGTTACAAAGAATTGCTCATGAGTGTCCGCATCATGGTTTTACCGAGTTAATGCAAATGGATACTTTCTACAATGGTGCGAGACAAGTGACCAAGACTCTCTAAATGCCTCCATGGAGGTAATTTCTGAGCAAGACCACAAAAGAAGCCTTACAAATCATTGAAAACAAGTCCCGTGTCCGCCTTTCCGCACAAAGACATATCGGACTCGGTCTAATGCGGGACCTTCTATTTCATCTCCGTGAGTACATCTAGCACCGATGCTAAGATTGACAAACTCACGGATATTATTCGAGCTTTGGTTCTTGCTAACCAAAAGAAAGTCACTTTCACACGACACCATCACATGGTGAAGTGAAGAAAGTTGAAGTCGTGTTACTTGTGGTGGTCCTCATGCATACTACAACTGTCTCGCCACCGATGGTAGTCCGTTTGAAGCCAATGCTCTAGCGGTACTTCACATCGTGAAGTAATCAATACCGTCCTCAAAATGAACCAAACTACCGTGCTAATACTTATCGAGGACCACCGGTTTTAACCGAATCTAACATCCGAACCGGAATCGAACCAACCTAGAATGAACCAAGGTTATCAAAACCAAGGTAATTTCTATCCGGACCAAATCAAGGTTTCCAACATCAAAAACCTTAATCAAAACAATTTCAATCGAGGGAATCAATTTCATGGGAATATGAATCCTAATCAAGGAAATTTTCAAAATCAAGGCCCTATTCTAACAATAGAGGCGAATTTTCCTAATCAAACTCAAGCCATTGTTCCAACTGGACCATCATCGATGAGTTATTGAAGCAGTTCATGAAATCCCAAGATGAAATGAGCAGGTTGTTGGTCGATCGGATCGATCTAAAGAAGTCTTTAAATGATCAACCCTCGGGCTCGGAAAACTTCCGAGCAACACGATCGCTAACCCGAGGGGCGATGCAAAGCGATCACAACCGTAAGTGGTGTTTCATACAATGGACCCGCTATTCCTACTACCTCTTCATCTTCTCTCCGAAGGTAGTGGAAAGTGAACTGAGGCAACAAAGGACAAGGAACTTCCTACTAATAACGGAGGTACCAACGATGTCCAACCTCGTTATCCAGAACCCAAATCTAATCCAGAGTTGTTTTGAACCTCCAAGTAGCTCCGTTGAAAACCCCAATCCAAATCTTCTATTCCTTACCCATCACGTTTGAATGAGCAAAGCTCATGAAAAAGCAATCATCAAATGGAAAAATTTTTCAAATTTTCCAAGAACTACATTTTGAAATAAGCTTTGCGGATGCTATCATGTTGATGCCCAAGTTTGCATCAACTCTCGAACACATGTTAAGCAACAAGGAAAAGTTGTTTGAAATGGCAAAACTCCTCTGAACGAGCTGCTCTGCGGTTATCTCAAGAAGCTTCGAGAAAGCTTAGAGATCCCGGAAAATTTCTCTTACCTTGTGTATTTCCGGGAATGGTTGAATGCTTTGCCTTAGCGGATCTTGGTGCAAGCATCAATCTAATGCCTTATTCGATATGGAAGAAACTTTCTCTTGAACTTACTCCTACATGCATGACTCTCGAGCTTGCGGATCGTACAATATCACGTCCGCTTGGCATTGCCGAGGGCGTATTTATAATAGGAAAGTTCCATTTTCCGGTGACTTTGTGGTTGTTGATTTCGATGCCGATCATCGGGTTCCTCTCATTGTTGGGCGAGGATTCACGAGAACGGGCCGTGCTCTCATTGATGTATTTGAGCAAGAAATCACATTACGTGTTGGTAATGAAGTCGCACCTTTAACCTTGATCAAACTTGAGGTACTCAGTAAACTATGATTACGAATCGGTTAACGAATAGATATCATTGATGTTGCTTCGAAGAGTACTCTCGAGAAATTCTTGGTTATGATCATAATTCTTGAGTGATAATCTCACTCATTCATCTCAACCCATCATTACCAATTCTACTCCTTTTCTCACTCCTTTTGAGGAAAGTGACTTCATCTTAGAAGAGATTGAAGCCTACTTGTCCGATGATTACATTCCATGGGAAATTGATCACGCTCCCATCGACATCGAGGGGACATACTTCTCATTGAGAAGTTGCTTAATGATGATCCATCATCGCTCCCTCCCGTCGAGCTTCATAACAAGGAAGTCAAGTCGGTTGAGAAAATCAAGAATTTCACAAGTCGAACTTAAGGACTTACCGCCTCATCTCGAGTATGCATTTCTTGAAGGTGATGATAAATTACCCGTCATTATTGCTCGAGATTTGAGTAAAGATGAAAAAGCTGCTCTCATAAAGGTCTTGAAGTCACACAAGCAAGCAATTGCTTGAAACTCTCCGACATTAAGGGTATCAACCACGAGTTTTGTACTCACAAAATCTTGATGGAGGATGACTTCAAGCCGAGTTCAACATCGAGACGAGTAAATCCAAAAATCCATGATGTTATCAAAGGAGGTTATCAAACTTTTGATGTAGGATTAATTTACCGATCTCGAGATAGTCCTTGGGTTAGCCCAATTCATTGTGTTCCTAAAAGGGTGGCAAAGCTGTTGTCACAATGAAGATAACGAGTTAATCCAACTCGATTGGTAGCGGATGGCGTGTTTGCATTGACTATCGTAAGTTGAATGACGCCACCGTAAAGACCATTTTCCTCACCCTTCATGGACCAAATGCTTGAGAGATTAGCGAGGAGCGAATACTATTGTTTCCTAGATGGTTTCTCGGGTTATTTTCAGATCCCCATTGATCCACGTGATCAAGAAAAGACTACATTCACCGCCCATACGGAACTTTTGCCTCTGACGTATGCCTTTTGGTTTATGTAATGCTCACGCACGTTCCAACGATGTATGATGGCCATTTTCCACGACATGATCGGAAACAATGGAGTGTTTATGGATGACTTCTCGGTCATTGGGATTCGTTTCAAACATGTCTCTCCCGTTTAGATAAAATGCTCAAGCGGTGTGAAGACACCAATCTTTGTCTAAATTGGGAGAAGAGCCACTTTATGGTCAAAGAAGGCATAGTCCTTGGCCATAAGATTTCAAAAAGCGGGATTGAGGTAGATAGAGCAAAAGTCGATGTTATTGCTAAATTACCTCATCCTACTACCGTCAAAGGTATTAGGAGTTTTTAGGTCATGCCGGTTTTATCGTAGATTCATACAAGATTTTTCTAAAATCGCCCGGCCTATGACCCATCTTCTTGAAAAAAATGCTCTTTCATCTTCTCACCCGAGTGCATCAAAGCTTTTGAAACATTAAAGAAAAACTTCTCAAGCACCCATTCTCGTTGCTCCCGATCGGGACTTGCCTTTTGAGCTCATGTGCGATGCAAGTGATTTTGCTATCGGTCTTTGTCTTAGGGCAACGTAGATCTAAACATTTTCACCTATCCACTACGCGAGTAAGACTATGTGATGAGTGTGTAAATACTCATCATTTTGGTTAATTCGAGCTAAAAACGTTTAAAATGCTCGAAATGCATCAAAATCTTGAAAATATCTCAAAATTGCATTTTATATGTTTCGGATGCAAAATGTTTAAAATCGGATGAAAAATGAGCTAAGTTTGCATAATTGGCGCTTTCGGTCCCCAAGTTTCAAAATTGTCGAAATAGTCCCCGAGCACTTATTTCAAAGAAAAGTCACCAAAGGTCCTTTTAAAATCATAAGTTGTCAAAATTAGTCCTTTGGTGAAAAATGTCAAAGTTTTGAGAAATTACAAGTTTAGTCCTTTGAGTTTCAAAATTGGCAAAATAGTCCTTGGAAGTTTGAAAATGTCCATTTTGGTCCTTGTACTATTGAAGCTTGTCATTTTGGTCCCTTGAAACAACTTTGATAAATTGGCGAATTGGTCCTTGTACTTTCGAAATTGCAAAACAAGTCCTTATGATTATTAACCTAAGCCATGACCACTTGGACCTTGTCAAAACCATTTGGACCCACAAAAACACTTGACCCTCCCTTTTAATATAAGCCCGGTCAACTATCCCATCGAACAAACACAACCCAGCCCAAACCTTTCCTCTCTTTTTTCTTCTCCTCACCAAACATGCTGCAACACTCAACCCCATCCTTCCAAATCAAACCTCACTCTCCATGTTCCCCGCCTCAACAACCAAACAAGAAACATTTAATGCCTCCTCCACCTTGCACTCAACCCCCACTGGCATATATCCACTTTGGCGCCAAAATTCAATCAAACGGCCAATAATCACCCAAGTGATCCAATGGATGTAAAAGGAAGTGGGAAAAGCTCAGAAGTCAAGTGGGAAGCATTTCAAATATAAATAAAGGAAGAGAAGCAAGAGGAAGTAGTAGTTCTTAGTTTTAAATTTCTTACATATTGTTTTTAATATAAATGTTTTAGTTTAAGTTGAAAGCGTAATCTTTTGCTTTTATGTACTAAACTCAAGTCATTTTATCGGTGTAATCTACTTTCTAGTATCAATTCAAAGTTTTAATGTAGTTTCAAGTTCTTATGCTCACTGTTGAAAAATTCAGTTTCAATCTCTTATAATCAATGCTCCAAGTAGCTTATTTTAAACTCGAATAAGCTTATTTAAGTCGTTTATAGCTTTTAGTAAGCTTATAAAGCAGATTCAATCAATATTGGTTTCGGTCAACAAAAGTCAAACTTTGTTGAATTTTGGCTAGCGATAATGGCGGTGGATATGGGTTGATGCAGAGGCGATTTGGGGTTGGATTGGATTAGAATAGTGTAGGTTGGTCTTGGTTTAAGGCGCAAAATAATTTGGACACTTGTGAGTGTTTATCTCATTTCATTTCTAATTCGATTCGCATATTGTACTTGTATTTGTATCGTGGTCATTAACAGTTTAGGCTGTTTATTTAGTGGTAATTAGGGTAATTAGAGTCGGTTTAAGTAATAATACAAACTAGTTCGGTGGTTAGCTCAATTTAAATTGCAAATCGGTAGAATAAGTGGTGTTTGGATTTTCTAGCAAACCGAGATTAAGGGTATTCGGTGTTTAAAACTAGTTGCTTTAGTCTTACTAGGGTGTGATAGAGTCAAATTGGTCATTATTTGCACATTAAAATAGCGAAAGTCAAATTTGCATTAGATCATCCTAGTGATCACATTGCTTGAATCAATTGGTCATAATCGGTGTTTAGGTTTGTAATACATAGAGATAGCTTGCATTAGGTTTATTTCATCATAATACATCAATCTCAGTCCACAAATTGGTTTCAAATCTCAAAATAGTCAACTTTTCAAAGCGCTCAAAAAGTCAAAGTGAAAATCTAGGTTTCATCCAACTTGGGTGATTTTCATGGATTCAATTTTGGGCCAAATCAAGTGAAATTGTAGGTTTTATAGTTCAATGGTCAAGTTTCTTAATATGATTTTGTTGAATTTTGCAATTTTTACAAGCTCCTAATAAGTGATTGATAAGTCGCAAAGTGCCACTGCACACTCGACATACACTGAGTGTGAGAGACGTGCACCTTGCGAGCCTTGCATAGGTCTCGGTTTTAGGTCCTTAGGGTCTGAAATTTGTTTTAGAGATAGTTGTGGTGAGCTTGAGTTCTTCATTTTGCTTTTCACATAAGCTTTCTCAATAAGCGGTTGCATTAGCTTAAAGTAGACATAAAATCTTTTAAGCACTTGATTTTAAATCATCAAATCGCTTAGTTTGCACTCAAGAGGTTTAGGATAGTTGTAATCGGTTGCTTTCTAGTAGTTTTAGCTTATTATAACCACGTAATTAGTTTGGTGCTCATTTGTAGCCTTTGGCTTATTTCAAGTGCTTATTTATAAGCACTTGTCCTTCTGATTCCATATTCTCACACATAAGCCACTGTTTTACATTTTTCTTAGATTCGAACATTATTTTAGAGTTTTCCTGAATTTTCATATTTTTCTAGCCTTTGTTTGCTATTTTTCTTCATTTAAAAGCAGTTTTTAAGTCTTTTTAATTAGCTTTTAATACAATTAAATCGAAAAGTTTCAAAAAATAAGTTTTCAATTTTCCTAGGTTAAGATAAATATAAAAGTAAAAAAATATTTTCCAGATTTTTCATAGTTTAATTTGTAATTTTTAGCAATTTAATTAGTTTAAAAGCAGTTTTTAATTCATAGAAAATAGAAAATAATCGAAAAATATAAAATTAGTTTTGAAAATTCTCTTTAGTTATTTTAGATTTTTCTAAGTCATAATTTCATTTTCTAGCTTTATTTCATATTTTCTTGTATTTTAAGTTATTATTAAATAAGTAAAATAGTTTTTAATTAATAATAATTAGATAACTAGTAATAAAAATAATTTTCTTTTCTCAAAATTTTCTCTTATCATTAGGTTTGTAAAAATGTCATTTTATATTTTTAGGATTAATATTGTTTCAATTTCACATTTTCTTTTGTACGTCGCGTAGTTTTTAAGTTAAATTTTATAAAGAAAAATCAAAAACATCATTTTGCAAATAGTGATAGCGTTTATTTAATATATTTTATCTTTTAATTTTCTTTAATTTGCATTTAAGCCCTGTAATTTATAAACTTTTTCTTTAGGTATAATTGTTCATAATCAATCTCTTTTTAGTTCAAATTCTCCCGATCACTATTCGTTTGATTATTCATCGCGGCACTCGTTGGGACTTAACGACTGGGAAACACTAAACTCCTCTTGATCTTCATTGCATTTGGTTCCGGTTGTTTGAAGTTTGTTACGGTTGGCCATTCACAGTGGTCGACTTGTGTGATAAAACTTGACGGTTTGGCATCGATCAAATTTTCGCATTCTTGGAGTCGTGCTATCATCACTCCTTGTTTATACCATCTATATCTATATATATTTTCTTATAAAATCAAAATCCAAAACATCTTAAAACGTATAAAACACAAAATATTTTCTTTTGTTTCTATATATGTATAACCATAAAAACTCGAGATCTAGCGAAATTCCTAGAAGGCGTTCTCGTCGACGTCTTGCCCAAATAGTCGAACCCGAGATTCGTACTATTTCAAGCAACAATATGGCGACGAGCGAACTATGGCGGAAATGCTCCGGCACCCACCGAGTTCTGGAGATGCCATCGTTTACCGATATTCAATTCGATCACTTGAATTGAAGACACATTTGATCGACTTGTGTCACAAATCAATTCCACGGGTTTGATCGAGAAGACCGTAAAACTATCAATTTCAAGGATGTGCCACAAAAAGTAATCAAGTTGATGCTATTTCCATTCTCACTTGAGGGGACGACCGGTTGGGTGGAAAAGAACCCCTCGATCTATCGAAACTGGGAGGATCTTGTTCAAAGTTTGTCAATTATTTCTTTCCTCCATCAAAGACAAATACATACTCTGAGCCGGAAATGACTTCCATCCGGCTCGAAAGTCTAGTCGACTTCCTTACCCATCAAGAATGCATGATGAAAACTCAAAGACAAAACCAAAGAGCAAATGGAAAATTTTTCCAAATTTTAAATGAGCTACACTTTGATATAAGCCGTTGATGCTCTCGTTCTAATGCCCAATTTGCATCCGGCAAAAAGGCTTCTTGAGCAACAAAGATAAGTCGCATCGAGATGGCTAAACCCTCTCAATGAGCAATGCTCGTGGTCCTTCTCAAGAAGCTTCCCAAAAGCTTGAAGACCACGATTTTTAATCCGTGTGATTTCTTGGGGATGGTTCAATGCTCCGCCTTGGCGATCTTGGCGCAAGCATTAACCTCATGCCACTCTCGTATGGAAGAAGTTGTCTCTTCCTAAACTTACATCCACTTGTTTGACACTCGAGCTAGCGGACCGTACCATAACTCGTCCGCTTGGGATAGCCGGGATGTCGTGATGAAAGTAGGAAAGTTTCACTTTCTCACCGACTTTGTAATAGAACTTTGATGCGGATCCTAGAGTTCCCTCATCTTGGGAGAGCTTTCTTGAGAGCAGTGTCGTGCTCGATTGATGTATTCTTTGAAGAGTTGACCATACGGGTTGACAACGAAGAACTTCATGTTGAATATCAGCCAAAACTCAAGCCTCTATCTAAGCAGTGTTGCCACAATTGGTCAAAAATGCGAAGAATCAATGCAACACTCTCAAATTTCACGGTTAAGAGGAGTCACCAAAGCGTCTTGAGCTAAAAGCTTTGAAAATGTGGTATGGTATTATTTCATATATCTTTAATTAGTGAAGAGTTGGCTAGCCCATAAGTTTATGGCTTGTGGTAAAGGCGATGGAAAAACCAAAATTGGTAATCGGCTCACCAAAGATAATATTGATAATTTATCTAAGAGTTGGCTAGTCCGAGCAAGCGACTTACGGTAAAGACAAATCAAATCCGTTGAAAGCGGTGGTTTGCTCAAAATCATTTGGTTATCGGTGTACCAAGGTTCTTACTTGAATCGAAACATTTGACTACTCGAGTAATGGCTTTTGGTAAAGAGATTCAAATCCATTAAGTTTTCTCAAAATATTGCTAGGGACTAGCAATAGTTTAGTGTGGGATTGATGAGTGTGTAAATACTCATCATTTTTGGATAATTACGAATCGCAAAGCGTTTAAAATGCTCGAAATGCATCAAAATCAAAATATCTCGAAATTGCATTTTATATGTTTGGATGCACTATTTGTCACATATCGTTTTTAATATAAATGTTTTAGTTTAAGTTGAAAGCGTAAATGGGTATGGGTTGATCAGGTGATGAATAGTGTAGGTTGGTCTTGGTTTAAGTACGCAAAATAAAATGGACACTTGTGAGTGTTTATCTCATTTTCATTTCTAATTAGGTTTGCATATTGTACTTGTATTTGTATCTTTACCAAACTAGTTCGATGGTTAGCTCAATTTAAATTGCCGTCGATAGAATAAGTGGTGTTTGGATTTTCTAGCACGATGCCGGTTGGTCATAATCGGTGTTTAGGTTTGTAATACATAGAGATAGCTTGCATTAGGTTTATTTCATCATAATACATCAATCTCGTTGTTGTGAAATTTTATTAAATCTCTTTTTTGCTAGGTTTGGAACTCCAGGTTAAGATAAATATAAAAAGTAAAAAATATTTTTTCAGATAGTTTAATTTGTAATTTTAGCAATTTAATTAGCTATAATTTTTCTAAGTCATAATTTCATTTTTCTAGCTTTATTTCATATTTTCTTGATTTTAAGTTATTATTAAATAAGTAAAATAGTACACATTTCATTTTATATTTTTAGGATTAATATTGTTTCAATGATCAATTTGATCGTGTCATGCAAATCAATCTCTTTTCCGTATGGTGTAACCCTCCTCTTGATCTTCATTGCATTTGGTTCCATTGTTTGAAGTTTGTTCTCACAAGTGGTGACACGTGTGATAAAACTTGACGGTTTGACATCGATCACTACGATGAAGCATAAAAGTTTCACCCACAAAATATCTCTTTGCAAGTGGGCAGAAAAAGAAATAAATGAAACATTTCCTCTCGAGACACTCAATGCGGTTTCTTTTCGTGGAAACTCTGTGGAAATTACCATGCGGGTAACTTCATAGTGAAAGGGATGTCGACCCAGAAGAACAAATTTCATCCGACGGTGTGTTTATGGACGATGGCTATTGACACCCCTCTTGGGGGCCATCATAGTCCAAACTGGTGTTTGATGTTTTATTGGCCCACGATATAAGGATGCCCACGAAAAACACATGACGCTTGTCAGAATCCGGGTTGGGGCCATTTCCATCATCTCGAGGAAACTATTTGGACCTACCAACGATGCCCGAGTTGTTGTGAAATTTTAAAATCTCTTTTTGCTAGGTTTGGAACTCCACGAGCTATAATCGGTGATCGTGGTACACATTTCTGCAATGATCAATTTGATCGTGTCATGCGTGGGCAAGTGGAAGTTTCCAACCGTGGTATTAAAAGAATTTTGGAAAGGACATCCTCATCAGTCGGATAAAGCGGATGACGCTCTGGGCCTTCGTCTGACTTACAAAACACCAATCGGTGTACTCCATACAAGCTAGTGTGCGGAAGGCATGTCATCTTCGATTGAGCTTGAGCACAAGGCATCTTGGGCCTTAAAACATGCCAACCGATATTCAGACGGTGGTGATCACGAAAAGTTCAAATGAATGAACTAAATAAACTCGTGATCAAGCATACGAGAACTCTTTGATCTACAAACAAAGACAAAGAAGATTCATGACTCTAAAATCAAGAACCGCGTTTTCAACGTTGGTGATCGAGTCCTTCTTTTCAATTCAAGATTGAAGATTTTCTCGAAAGCTCAAGTCTCGTTAGTGCGGTCCATTTATTGTTGCTAAGGTTTATCCTTATGGTACCATTGAGTTATCTCAACCCGATGGTCCAAATTTTAAAGTGAATGGTCATCGATTAAAGCATTATTTTGGAGAGGACATTCCACCCGTGGTTGTCCGGATCTACAAACTTTCCCATGAACCAATGAATGCGGGGATCGAGTCAAGCTAGTGACTCGGGAATCAAAAAAAGATGCACACACCATATGGGTTTTCACCATATTTCGACTTCTTTCTACTTTCTACCACCCTAGTGTGGGGAGTTGTCCCATTGTTGTATATAAGCTAAAAATAAAAATAAAAATGTGTATATATCAAAAACAAAATAATGGCCGTAGTATTTCCTTTTCGTTCTATGTTTCGCATAACAGTAGGTACTTTGAATATTGAGGGCAATATTCATTTCTAAGTGTGGGAATTCTCACGAATTTTATCATGTAATTATTCCACCCAATTCCCCGTTTTGGCCAAAATTTTTTTTGGAGTAAGTGTTTTCACTTACTCAACAAATGGTAATCATCCGCCATGTCTAACCCACATAAGGATTGGCTAATCCGAGAGCAAACGGCTCTTGGTAAAGATATCTCAAATCCGTTGACGGCTTGCAATTTCCCCAAAATTGTATGGTGTTTAGCTCACCATATCTTTAATTAGTGAAAAGTTGGCTAGCCCGCAAGTTTATGGCTTGTGGTAAAGGCGATTGAAATCCATAATTGGTAATCGACTCACCAAAGATAATATTGATAATTTATCTAAGAGTTGGCTAGTCCGAGCAAACGGCTCGGTAAAGACAAATCAAATCCGTTCTGTTGGTGATTTGCTCAAAATCATTTGGTTATCATTGTACCAAGGTTCTTACTTGAACTAAAACAATTGGCTACTCGAAGTAATGGCTTTTGGTAAAGAGATGAAATCCATTAAAGTTTTCTAAAAACATTGCTAGGGACTAGCAATATCTTAGTGTGGGGGATTGATGAGTGTCTAAATACTCATCATTTTTGTCTTATTTAGAATGCCAAAACATCCGAAAACACTCGAAATGCATCAAAATGATAAAATATCACAAATAAGTGTTTTATGTGTTTTAAATGCAAAATATCAAAATCGATGAAAACGTATCAAGTTTGCATAATTGGCGCTTTAGTCCCCAAGTTTCAAAAGTTGTCAAATTCAGTCCTGGTAATTCAAAATAAAGAAAAATGTTATTCAAGGTCCTCGAAATATTCTAAGTTGTCAAAATGGTCCTTGAATTAATCTTTGGTCAAATGGCGAAAAGGTCCTCAACTTTACAAAAGTGTCAAAAATAGTCCTTGGATATTTAAAAATGTAAAATAATCAAATATGGTCCTTGTAATTTTAAAGTTTGTCAAGTTTGGTCCTTGTGATAAGTTTGGAGAGTTGGCGGTGTCATCCTTCATTTTCACCAAAATTACATAAATGGTCCTTGTACATTACTAAACCAAACGGACCCCTTTGTATTTTGATCCCTAGCCAAAACCCAATAGACCCACGCCAATTAACCCCAGTGACCCCAATTGTGAACCCCGACAATATTAAAACCACTGGTCAAAATAAGTCAAACAAGATGCACTGCCTTCTCTCACGAATACCCGCCAAAACCGGTGACTCCTCAAACCACCATAGTTTCATCCCATTTGCTCCTACCACCTTTCCACCTATCTTTCCACTTGTATACCCACTCCCTCCACCTCTACAACCTCCCAAACTTCATTAATTGTAAAACCCGCCAAGACTTATTTGGCGCCAAAACTCCACTTGTCGAATATGATGAAATATGAAGATCCAATGGCTCGAGATAAGGTGGAATATGTTCAGAGATGTCGACAAGCTCCAAAAGATCTTTATATACAAGTTTGAAGCAATGTGAAGAGATAACTAGTGTAAATTTTAATTTCTTGTGTCGTTTTAGATTACTTTTAAATTCGGTGTAGCTTTAAGCTTTTAAGCTTTGTATTTCAAGTATTCAAGGTATAATAAAGCTTTTGTGATAATCAATTTCAAGTGTTAAGTTTTAATTTCAAGTATGCATTTTCAAAGTTCAAATTCTCAAAAATATTTGAATGTTGTTAAGTGGTTGTTATTAAGGACCGATAAGCCACATAAGCTCCTAGATAGCTTATTAAAGCTATTAGTAACCTTTAAAATCGGTTTAGAAGTAAAAAGATAAATCACCAAAATACCAAATAAATTAGTTAAAATAAAAAGTCCATGGAAGTGAAGGTCAAAGTGGAGCAGGTTGATATTGGATGGCCTTGGTATAGAGCTTCGGGAAGCTATAGGAAGTATAATTTGGCCTTTGGTTCTCTGCTTTTAAGCTTGAACTCCAATTGTAAGTAGTTTTCTCATAATTTGCAATTTTAATTTAAGTGTTCAAAGTATGTTAATTCTAGTTTAATCTTGTCTAATTATAGTTAATATAAGTTAATTAATAGTTTTCTTGGCTCAAAATCTATTTTGGTGTTTAAAGCTTCATAAATGTCTTATAAAGGTTGTTTGGATTTGCTTGTTTAAGCTATTATAGAGGTTGTTCTACCCATTGTTCTTGTTTGATACATGTCTCATTAAGTCATATTAGCTAAAATAGACAATAAAACCAAAGGTTAACTTTGTAAAAGTCAAAATAGTCTTTAATCTTCATTAATAAGCTCACTTTTAGGATTTAGGTTATAAAACTCATCATAGTCTTTAGAACTTGGTAATATAGCTTATTATAGTCTTATTATAACTTAATACAACATAATCGGTTATTAGATTTGATTACAAGTTCACTTTAGTCAACTTTAGTGTTTAATTTAAAAGTCAAAATTTCAAGATTAGTGGTTTTGAATAAAATAGATTAATTTTATAGGACTACACATTAGCTTTCAATATTTGAGCTTTTGGGATATCAAAATATAGTTGCTTAGCCTTAACCTAGTATTTTTATAATTTCTAAATAGCTTATTTAATAGCTTATTTCATAGCTTCTTTTAGTACCTTTTCAAAATGTGCCACATGCACGCGCTTTATGGTCAATTTCACAAGCTTGCCACAAGCTCTCTAGTTGTCCTCGGTGTGTGAGCTTTGGCTTTTGGAAAGCCCACCGACAACTTGATCCCTCGCCCTTGTTTTTAGCTTTTGAGCTTATTTGATAAGCTAAAACTGCTTTGAAATATGGCTGCAGGCCTGTTTGGATAGTGGATTTAGTCAAAGTGCTTATTTGCTTATTAACAGCTTATCAGTGTGCTTATTTGTGTTTTCTAGCTTAATATAAGTAGCTTTTATCTTGTTGTAGCTTATTTCACTTTTGTTTCCAACTGAGAAGCTTGTTTGAGCTTAATCTATCCAAAATAAGCTCTTAAGCTCAACTGTTGAAATAATAAGCTCAAATCTGAGCTTATTAGTTGTTTTTGTAAAAAGTTGTAGTTATAAAAATTGCTTATCTTACTTAGCTTAATAAGTTCCAAAAAGAAAAGTCCAAAAATAAAATAGTTAGAAAAAAAAGAGTTGTTGGGATTCAACCACGCCACCCACTCACCACACAACACACTCACCAACCGCCTGGGGTCTTTGACTGGTTACTCTTTGCAACGTTTAATATATAACATGTTTTTTTTCCTTTTAGCTTATACGAGCTTTTTAGCTTATTTCTAGCTTATTTAAATAAGTTGTTACCTCTTTTGTATTTTTCCTAGCTTTGTATTGTTAATAAGTATTTTATAAAAAAGTTTCAGATTTTTCCGAATAGTTTTAGTATTTTTAATCATTTATTTAGTTTAAAATAGTATTTAATTCATAATAAAAAATATAAAAGTAAAAAAAATATAAATCTTTTTTCTAAAATTTTCTTTTGTCATATATTAAGTAAGAAAATTGTTTTTACACTCGTAGGACTTTTATTTCACAAATTTTACGTTTTTACTTGCGCACTCGCGTAATTTTTATACATAACGTACGTTTTCATTTTAAGTCACGTTTTTAGATAATTTAGGTTTACGTTTTAGTTAAAATAGTTTATTTAAGTTATTTTGTTTTATAAATCATAGAAAACATCATTTTAAATATAGTGATAGCGTTTATTTAATATATTTTAGCTTTTAATTTTCTTTAATTTGCATTTAAGCCTCGTAATTTATAAAACTTTTTCTTTAAGTATAAATATTCCAAAATCCTTCTGATCACTATCCTTAGTGATTATTCGACATCCGAATTTGTTCAAACACCATTCATCCTCCGTGGGACTTAACGACTGTGGAAACACTATACTCTCCGGATCTTAATTGCATTTGGTTCTAGACTGTTGGACTTTTATTACGGTTGACCATTCACAAGTGGTTAGCTTGTGTGATAAAACTTTGACCGCTGGAAGCCAACCAAATTTTGGCGCTTGCGGGAGGTCAGAAGCGTGTTCTAAGCTTTTTAGACCCGTACTTGCACATATACCACCTTTTGTAAATGTTTTTGTAAAGTTAATCAAAATCAAAAGTTCATTAACACTTTTCCTAAAGTGTTAACAACACCAAACAAAATATAAAACAACAAAACAATCGTAACGTTTTCTAGCTTGTGTTTCCTTTAAGGTGATTCTTAAAGAAATACGATTTGGTTAAACGAGACGATACCAAAAATATTGTCCAAAAGTTTTTAAACCCTTTGCACAAATCTATACCTACGTATTTTCAGTGGTACTTAAATACATAAAAATCAACCACCGCTAAGATAGAGCCTTAAGAGTGTTTGGGACTGCTTTTATATTTTATTTTTATGCTTTTATTTAAAATTTAGTGTTTATATGCTTATTAAGAATAAATGACTTTAGATAGAGTGTTAAAATTTGCTTTTAGTTTAAATATAAGCATAAGATTTTGACCTAGTTTTTATTTTTTTCATTAATTCCTCAAAACCTCAAAATCAACTAGTTTTTTTTATTTTGACCTAGTTTTGTAATTTTGCTCAAGTAGCTTTTGGATTACATCAGTATGCTCTCTATGAGCACTTTTACGCCATAATTGAAATGTCTCAAAAACTTAGATCGTCCAATCGACAACTGCGAGTTCCCGCGAAATTCAGGGATCATGTTGTTGCTATAGTCGGGAAATGAATAAGGCGAATAATATAGGTTTGGGAAATGATGAAGTTAGAGTTGGGAAGGATATGGAGCAAGATCAGAACGGAGTCCTTAAGAATAATACTAGTAATAGGAACAATGATGATAATAGTGAGGTGAATAATGATGTGAATAAGGGAGTGTTTGGGAGTGATGTTAATAGTGGAAGTGTGTGTAATGAGTCAACTAATACTAAAACTGTCTATGAAAAGAATATGAGACATGGTAGTTCTATGAAAGAGAATGCTATGAATGAACAAAATGAGAATACTGGAAAAGGTAATGATCCTAATCTAATCTCTAATGATAGTAAGAATTCTGACTATTTGGATAATGAGAATGCATTATTTGGGAATAATGGAAAACCTGAGCAGTTGGCCAATTTCAATGGTGAAAAAATGGTTCTAATTCATTTAATTAGGCAATCCTATAAGTTTGTTGATATTGCTAGCAAGTATTGTGCTTGTCTGAGTAACAAACTGGATTTTGTTCCCTTGATCATAATGAAAATGGTGTCAAATTTGTCATATTTGATGAGGCTTTAGTAAAAGAAGTTGTAGAACCATAGAGGGGGTGAATACCGTCTTTTCGGATTTTTAAAAGTTTAACGACTTCAAGCCTCAAAGATTTAGTTGTGGTGTATACAACAAATCCAACAACCACAAGCACAACCAAAGTATATAAAGTAAGTAAAGAGTCACCACAATATATACTGGTTCGGGATGGGGGTTTATACCATCCGTACGTCCAATTGCGATTCCACGACATGATACTATTCACTAAGTATAATCCTTTCGGTGGACTATAAACCGTTACAACTTCACTCCACCGATATGCACAAAAATCAGTGCTCATAAAGAAGAGCTACTCCCTAACGGTATTCAGCCCTCGGAAACCAGCCAAAAGAATCTCGTGATTCGACTTCCCACAAAGACTTCCCACCGGAATTATCAAAACCCAACTAGATCTCCCATGATCTAGGCTTGGTGACCAAGACACATGTAACACCCCCAAAATGGCTCAGCAGAAGCTCACAAGTATTGTGGTGCTACTAAATTGATATCACAACATAAGCGTAGAACAACTGATTTTCATAAAGAAACTTTTATTCATTCTTGAAAATAATGTTTACATTATTGATTAGTGCGGAAAATGGCCCATTATCAAAATGTGGTCCCAATATATAAATCAGAGTCGTCTATGACCATGCCATGCCTTTGCCTTGCGCCTCCAGAGATAAACTATCGCCTCAAAACCTGAAAATACATGCTAAAAAGTGTCAACACGAGGTTGGTGAGTTCATAGATTTATTCAAATGGCACTTCAGTATACCATTCAACATTCAGTTTGGATGGTCATTACGTCTTGCATAATGTCATAAAAATTTGTGTTTACCTTAGATAAAAGAATTTTATTTGTGGACCGAAAGTAGGGCATATGTACGTTACAACGAATATAATGTCATATATTATATCTATTACGCTAGCACTAAGTTCATGCAACCGAAGCTACGACAGTTTCTGTATGCAAAATGTAGTCATACAAATAAGGGGCCCATGGTGAGTGTTTATCCCAATACACTCGATTTCGACATGCTATATGTTTCGCCTTGACCCATGTGGGGCCAACCGAACAGGGGGGCCACCTCCAATAGATCTATTTATAACATTTGCGCTTCCCAACAGGAATTGACTGGTTCATGAAGAGGGCATGGGATCTAAGAACTTAGGCTAATCTGCGTAATATTCTAAGTCAAACATTTTGGTATGGTCCATAAAACATCTATGTGTGATGTAACTTTAACAAGAAAACAATTCAATAGTATAGTAGGTAAACATATCAATCATAAAGCATAGTATGCATGGAAATGCACAATTTTTGTAAATAAATTCATTTAAGTAAAAATGAGCATGTATCTTCCCCCAAAAACAAGTATAAAACAATTTAAAAGTAGGGACTATGAAACTCACCTTAGCCAATAGTAATCTGATGTAAACAATTTAATTAGTGTAGTGCACGGCTCCGACACACAACCTAATTTAGTACGACAATTTAGTCTTTACTCATGTTTAAGACTCAATAAAGTTTAACTAACTTTATGAATTTTTAAATATTTGTGTTGTTGTTGTTGTTGCTTATGTGGCATCATTTATCTTAGAACAATTTACAAAGATTTGGGTGGATCTCGACATGAGGGTATGACATGGAAGGAAACTCAAGAAGGAATTGCGACTTTGGTTCCATGATGACCAAATGATAATATACGGAGAATGTTAAGAGCGAATGAGACCGAATGATGACATCCGGAAAGAAAAGTACATATATTATGAGACGTGTCACGGTGCGAATGAAGGAGATTTGTATATATATATATATATATATATATATATATATATATATATATATATATATATATATATATATATATATATATATATATTACGTGTACATATATATATTTTCATGTCATTTAGTATCTTAGGATAAATGTATCTAGAAAAACTTAAGTATAACCTATCTTGTATATATTTGAAATATTAAAATCTTCGTAAGTTTCAAGATATATATTATGAGTCACTAGCATTCGTTTGAAATAAGTGTATTTATTTTAAAAAAATGGTTAAGCATTAAAAATTAATCTTGTACTAAAAAGAAACGATATAGGTGTCGACAAAATAATCCCAATTGTTATAGACAATGTGATGGATCACCGAAATATATTTCGAATACTAATATATTTTGAAGAATTGTATATAATTCGTCTTATAAAATACAATTTAGGTTTTCATGAAATATATTTCATTTGTGTATACATTATATGTTTATAAAATTTTGATATAACCTGAGTTAGATTTTCTATATATCTGGTTTGACTAATTGACAAGAGCCGTATACTTTAAAACTCGGTTTTCTATAGTTGGAAGGTGTGGAAAACTAGAAGGGGGGTTGAATAGTTTACCGATTAAAAACTTTGTTTTGAAACTTATTGAAAGATCAATTGATATTGATCTTAGATATGTTAGTGAATAGTAATCAACAATATGTAAAGAGTAGATAAGGAAAGAAACAATCAAACCACAACAAGTTGTTTATAGTGGTTCGGTCTACAAGGACTCTTTTCCTTGCCTTATTCTTCTCCCGAGTCTCACACTCGAGTTTAACTTCACTAGTCAATAAGCTCCTTTCACCGGCGGAGAAACCTTTACACTTCGCTTACACACTATTTTCGACACTAAGCTAGATGTCGAGTTCTTTTCAAGGGTACAACCACTCACACACACAATTTATTTTAAGGACTAAAATACTAACCACTCACACTCACAAGATTATGATGGTTTGGTACAATAATGATGTATGAATCAACACAAGATCATACAACAACAAACAAACAAGACTTTCAACTTCTTGTTGAAGCTTGAATGTATCTTGATCTTCTTTGCTACAAAAGAGATCACTAATATGATATGAAACTGAGTTAGAAATGTTAGAGAGAAGGAATGTATGAGAATATGATGAAAAGGGATGAAAAACAACTTGGTTTGGCTTTCATATTTATAGCCAAAATGTTCAGCAAGCACCACGGACCACGGAACCCTCAAAAGGGTTCCGCCCATTTATTATTTTGGTGTCGCCGAGGTCCGCAGAGAAGATCTCAAAATCTTACCAAAGTCAACCATATCTATCCAAGATTGTGTAAGATATGTAGAGTCTAAATCTACACAAATAATCTAGTGAAATCTTCTAAGGATTTCAATGGCGCTACATGATGTCATGTGTTTGTTTTTCTATTTTTAGAAATATGTAATATATATGTAATGTTTAGTTTTAAGAAAACAAAACATTCTTGAACTAAAACTACTATCATACATTATGGTTTAGAGTTATATTAAGATATGATTAATCACAATGTAAATGCTTGAGTGATGAAGATATTACTTGAAAAAGCTTGTTTTAATATCTATTAAACTTGACAAGCTTTAAGCTTTATAAAATTAAATTTACTTTTGTCGTTAACAAAACTTAGTTAAAGATAAAAAATATCAATAACGTTTAATGACGATATTTATATTAATGTAAGATTTATGTTTCGTTAACATAGGAAAATGTGTCTTCCTTTTAAAATTGTTATGTATATATATACATATATATATCGATTACTTGCTCTAATTTATATATGCTTGTTGGTTGTTAATTCATTTTAGTATATATTGTTGAAATGGTTAACCCGTATTGTTATATGTGAGACGCTGAGAATGAATGCCCTGGTGGGGCTTTTCAAACCGAACGGACCCTTTGGAAATTGAATGGGCTCCGCAGCCCAATCAACAATTACACCCTTTTGAAGCTTATGAGCTTCGCAGCCCAGTGAGCACACACTAACACTCCTTGAAATATATGCTTAAGGCCCACGAGGATTTAACACAAAATGTAGCTTTGAAAAATACTGGTGTAAAGTGTAGTTTTTTACGCAAGGAGTATGAATCAAAACACATTACGAACAAGCTCAAAATTTACGCATAGGATTTACGTCTATAGTTTCATGGACTTAAAGTGTAAAAGCGTCTCGCACACCTTGGGGCCTTCCGTTGAGGCCCAAAACCATCAACTCATATAAACCTCGCGGGTTGATTTCACACGCAACCACATAAACTCGTTTGAGTCTATTGGCACTCGTAAACAACACAAATATGACAATATTAACAATAGACAAACCGAGACAACAAAGTAACTACACATGACCTTTATGAGAAGGCTAAGGATCAAAATGAGATAACTAAA
>CM040242.1:168472095-168570167 GCA_022545495.1 Chrysanthemum lavandulifolium
AACGGTTCGTGCATGGTTTTGCATTTCACATTAAACGTTTATTTTCTCATTAAATAAACGTTATCGCGTGAGTTATTATTTTGAACATTTAATCCGTTACTTCTAAAAATTATCCCGGCATATTTTTATACTTACATTTAGTTTATAAAAATGATATTATGAGTTTACCCCGTGTTTTAAATTTATTTTGTATATAAATCGTTAAATTTATACTATTACGACACTTTTCTTAAAAACTACACGATAATTATTATATCACTCAAATTTTACAAGAAATGTATTTTTACAATTTTTATGACCTCAATATATTTTACTTTAACTCGTTAAAATTTATTTTTAGCTAACGCTACCCTAAATGCTCAAATGTATGTACAAGTTACTACTTATCCTCAAATAACTTTACATTTTACTTACACTTACATACATTATAATAAATAATAATAATAATAAATATATGTATTATTAAAAAGGAGTGGGTGAATCACCTAAAGATATTGCAAGATCTTTCAAATTATATATATTACACTCAACCACTTACACCATCAACACAATAATTCAAAGTGACACAATAATTCAAGGTTTTCTTTCTCTTTTCTCTCTCAAACCGGCAGCCTAAGGATCAAAGGAGGAAGCATCATAAAAATTTTCTAGACAAGATTATTACACACTAGTATCACTCTTTGTATAGGTTTTGAAATAAAAACCTAGGGTGTTTAGGTTAATC
This sequence comes from Chrysanthemum lavandulifolium, assembly GCA_022545495.1. Taxonomy (NCBI): domain Eukaryota; kingdom Viridiplantae; phylum Streptophyta; class Magnoliopsida; order Asterales; family Asteraceae; genus Chrysanthemum; species Chrysanthemum lavandulifolium. The sequence continues at coordinate 168,472,820 of CM040242.1, forward strand.
CTTGTTCTAATCACCTCATCATAGTAGCTTGTAAGCATATCACTTTCATTTTATATCTTTCATTTTCATTTCATATTTATTTCTTCATTTTTGAGCAAAGCATGCAAGACTTATTGTTAGTTATACCATTTTTAGCATTGTTTTTAGAGTTTTATATATAAAAGTCATCCTATAATTTATCCCTTGTTATATATTGGTCTTGATGATGTTTAGGAACCCATGACACCCTAAGAAGGTGTATGGTAGGATTAGAATAGCTTTGGAGTTGATTTGAAGGGATTGGAATAGGTTTAGTACGAGAAAAACTATTTTCGACAAGTTATAAAAGTGGTCTGATCTTGTTTTGCATTTCTGGAAAATCCGACAGTAGGCACAAATTTTTGGTCTAGATATTTAGAAAATATACTTTAAAAGCGAATCCGTGGCAGCTTGAGCGGATTAAAGCGGAGTTATAATGAAGAAGTTATGAATTTTCAAGTTTGACGATGAAATATATATTTTACGAAAATTTCAAGAAGGTGTTTTGTTTTATGCGAGTCAAAAGCGAGTCTTAAGCTTCACAAATTATTTCGACTTATCAAAAATATATTAGTATACTTTGATACGAAGCTAAGGACGTATAATACGTGAAAACGGTTTATAACGACTAAAATATACACGTTTCATAAAGTTGCCGTAACTTACTTATTTAAGAAAAACTATATTATTTTTACGAGACAAGTGTTACGGTAAACAAAACGACCATATTGAAGGCTGTTTTTAACGTTGATGTAAAACTTTTTGTAACGAGATGTCTTCTAATAAAATCGAGATCACCAAGCATATTTTCCAAAACGACCAACCGTTTGAATAGCGGAGTTGTAATAAATTATTTACGGTTGTTTAAACTTTGCCGAAATTCACTTTTAAACTACATTTGGACAAAATCACTCTACTTAACCTATATTTTTCTTTATGAACGAGACCTCTAGGATAAAAACTTAAATGCCAAAACTTTGAGATTTTGATACAAGCTTTCCAAAACCGTTGAGTTCGTTTCCTAACGTTCGACGTACACCATTTCACTAGCTTTTGAGGCCATTTAGTCACTTTCATGAAATTTCCGGCGACATTATTTCTGACGAAAAGTTAAAATTTCACAATAAATCATTAATAAACTATTGTAGGATGACATTTTGACGTAAATACATGTAAAGTAATTTAAGAATGGTCAAGACGTCAAAAGAGTATTTTTCGACGATAAGTATTATTTTCAAAACTCACAAATGGTATAAATAACATACGAAATGCATGCATAACATTACATCATGACTTATTGCATATCATATCATTCATAATAGGTCAGTTTCGAGATTCACGCTACATTTCGGTGTAACCACTCTTGTCATCGCATCTATTCATCAAGTGAGTAAACACACCCCCTTTTTACCGTTTTACTATATTTTGGGGCGAAATGCATGAACCGTTCTTGAGCTAAATTGTTTACTACTTTTATTAACTAGTTTGACTAGAACTTGTGAACTTGAAACAAATCCTTGAACTTAATTATGAAATAATGCCTTACTTGAACTTATTGAATCGTACATGTTATGACCTTGACCTAAAGTCTCCTATGTTCGGAGCATCACTATAAAGTCTCCTATGTTCGGAGCATCACTATAAAGTCTCCTATGTTCGGATTATATCTTTGGGAAGAGGCACCCAGTATATCTTTGGGAAGAGGCACCCAGTATATCTTTGGGAAGAGGCACCCATTATATCTTTGGGAAGAGGCACCCAACATAACTTTGGGTAGTGGCACCCGACAATTTGGTTTCATCAAGAGCATCCACGAAATTATTATATTCGTGGTACTATATTGTGAACTATTATGACCGCTTATACTTGACTACTTGACGCGATATATTTTGTGCAATGGGTTGTGTACACACAGGTTGCAATTTTGTATGGGCGGAACTTGGGCCGAGTGGATACACAATGCCTTTGCTTTGTGGACTATTTTCGATGACCGAAACCTTTGACTCTTTCATACGAGTTTTCTTATTTTACTAAACATGTTTACTCACCAACTATTTTCATAGTTGACCCGTTTTCTCTCATGCATTTCGGTGATCGTTGGTAAGTTTTTCTACCAGGTCTTGCATAATGAAGTTTTCACTTGTCACTACAAATCGTTATGTAATAGAACGAAATATTTTGGAATCTAAACTTTGTAATATATTTGCCGATGTCGGCTAAACTGGTAATGTAATGGTGTACTCTTTCTTTTAAATCTTAACGTTGGTATGTTCTATTATCTTGTGCTTATGTTCCTTTCCGTTACACCTCGTGTTTCCGCCTCCGGCGAGGGTGTGACATAAGTGAACTCAATGGAACATGAAGAGGTGTGCATGGGAGTTTATCAAGGTTGCATGTTGTGAAGCTAAAGATGGCGAGGGGTGGCACATTTTACAGCCATGAACTATGCCCCTAATGTTTGACCATGGTAAGTCTTCAAGGTAAAAAGGGTGATGTGTAAAATTCATGTACAAGTAACTTGGTTTATGGCTAGGGTTTATACATGTAATACTTAGTAACTATATGGTAACTAGATTAGTTCATTTCTAACTAGGTAAATAAGGGGGGCGTAGGCTTTAGTGGGTAGTAACTAGGGCTTTGCATTGTTGTACTTAATGTATAAATGGTAATTACATGGTTAAAGTTTCTAATTTACTTTAAGTAAAATATATTTTAGGTTAATGTATATGTAAATAATAAAAGTAATGACTTAAGTATGGTGCTTTATTATTTGTACATTAACATTGTTTTATTGTACTTTACTAAAAATGAAATATATTTTTAAGACTTGTGCTTGAAAGGGTTGTACAATGTGCTTAAAATTAAGTACACTAAGGTTTATAATGAATTTTATATTAAATGAATGCTCTTATGCATCAATGACTTGTACATTGGTTTAATAAACTTGTACCTTGGAAATTGGTAAATGTTTCATTTATATCTTTAATTTTAGTTTGTGATTTTATTTACATAAAGTCATAAGATTTGCATATTAGGGTTTTAACCGGGAAATGCCCTAGAGTTAGGGTTTTATGCTTTAAGCTTGTACATGTACCTTAAGGTTTATGACGTAGTATCGAAATTATTATAAATCAATACTGTAAGAAAACCCTAATTTACTTAGTGACATTTTATTTGAATTGACGCTAATAATATAAAGATTACTTTATACCGGACATCCCATATGTTATGTGAGGGCACAACTGGCATGGGTGACCATACCGGGAAGTTTCAAGTATGACATTGTTGTGAGACTTCCATTGTCACTTAAGAGTGTGTATAGCAAAGGCATTAATTGTGAGAGTGAGCAGTTTGTGAGTGCGGCTTATTATCTAGTCGTAGGAAAAAAAATGTACTATTAGTATAAAGATGGATTTTTACCGGTGGTTACAATTGAAGCCATTCGAATATTCCTTGCTTTTGCATCATATATGGAATTTCAGGTTTATCAAATGGATGTCAAGAGTGCCTTTCTCTATGGCAAGATTACAGAGGAGGTCTATGTCAAACAGCCTCCTAGTTTTGAAGATTCCACTCATCCAAACAAAGTCTACAAAGTTGTTAAGGCTCTTTATGGCCTACATCAAGCACCTAGAGCTTGGTATGAAAGGCTCTCTACTTTCTTATTGCAACATGGTTATAGGAGAGGAGCTATAGACAAGACTTTGTTTATCAAGAGAGATAAGAAGGATATCATGTTGGTTCAAGTTTATGTAGATGATATCATCTTTGGAGCTACAAAACAGTCCATGGTGAAGGAGTTTGAGCAGCTGATGCAACATGAATTTCAAATGAGTTCAATGGGTGAATTAACTTTCTTTTTGGGGCTTCAAGTTAAGCAACAAAGAAGGAATTTTATAAGTCAAGACAAGTATGTCTCGACATTCTTAAGAAGTACAATTTTCATGCTATGAAGACAAATACTACACCTATCAAATCTATCAACTCATTGGGAAAGGATGAAGATGGTCAACTGTTGAAGTCAAGTTGTACGGATCTATGATTGGGTCGTCTTATGTACTTAATCGCATCTAGGCACGATATCATGTTTGTTGTCTGTCTATGTGCAAGATATCAAGTCTCACCTAAGGTCTCCCATATGAATGCAATGAAGAGAATTTTTAGTTATTTGAAACAACAACCTAAACTAGGGTTGTGGTATCCAAAGGATTCACCTTTTCACTTGGAAGCTTTTTCAGATAGTGATTATGCAGGTGATAACTATGATAGAAGATCAACAACTAGAGGATGCCAGTATCTTGGAAGAAGATTAGTCTCATGGCAATGTAAGAAGAACTATTGCAACAACATTATCCACCGAAGCGTATATGTGGTCATTGCAAGTGTTAATGGACAAGTCTTGTGGATGCGTAATCAACTTTTGGATTATGGGTTCAACTTCAAGAATACTCCTATCAACATTGATAATGAGAGTACCATTTGCATTGTGAAGAATCCAGTTTATCACTCCAATACCAAGCACATTCAGATTAGGCATCACTTTATCAGAGATTGTTATGAGCATAGGCTCATTAATGTTGTCAAGGTTGACACAAATGATAATGTAGCTGATCTACTCACAAAAGGCTTTGATGTTTTGAGATTTAATCACTTAGTGGTGAGTATTGGTATGAATAATCACTAACCTATATTTAAGGGGAGGACTGATTAGTTAGTTATACAGTCCTATGCATTGCTTGAGGGGAGGCAATCCAATGCGTATTTGGAGTTTTGCTATTGTAGAAAGAGAATGGAAAATCTTGCTTTTGGTTATATGAAATCTTGCTCTGAAATCTTGCTTCGAAAATCTTGTGCGTGGAAAGCATTGCTTGTCTTATCAACGTACTGTTCCAACGGTCAAAAGATGGGGTAAAATTCAAATAACGGTAACTTTGTTATTATTGGCTGTGATTTTTCAAATCCTACCTATAAATAACTACCCTCCGATTTTCCCTCTCATCTTTATACTTATCAATCGTTTCCATATTTCTCTCTCTTTCACATTAACTATTCATCGAATCACTTACTTTTGTCAACACCAAACAAATGGCGAATCGCAATACAGTTTCTAAACACAACATGGTGGCTAATTTGGATAAAACTGAAGCTAGTGTCGCATTCCATGACATTATTGATTTTCTCACTGGATCTCCACTCAGTTATGCGCTTTTGGTGGAACCAGATGTTATTGAGCCATGGATTCAACAGTTTTGGGCGACTGCTAGAACTCACATGGAGAATGATGAGTCATATATACAAGCTAAAGTTGCTGGAAGGATTGTGAAAGTTAGTGAAGCCTCAATTCGAGAAGATTTATTGTTCGATGATGAAGAAGGAGCTATCCGTTTTGATAAACAACTTCTTTGGGATACTTTAAAAGATATTGGGTATGAAGGGTCTTTAACTGAAACAAGATTTAAGAAACCCTTGTTTAGTCCACATTAGAAGTACTTGGTACATGTCTTGCTTCATTGTATTAGTTCTAAGAGTACTTCATGGGAGCAATTTGGTTCTAATATAGCATCTGCTCTGGTGGGTTTGGCTACAAATCGTATCTTCAACTTTTCAAGACTCATTCTAGATGGTATGATATCTCACATTTCTCATGGATCACCCTGGCTAATGTATCCACGATTTATTCAAGTATTCTTGAATAAACAACTTCATGATGTACCAAAGCCTTCAAGCTTATTACCTGTTGTGGTACAACCTGCAAAAATATTCACCTTCATGGCTAGGAAGAGTGATAAGTTTACGGGAAGGATCACTCCTTTAACTACTTCAATGATGGAGATTGCTCAGGCGGTTAGAGATGAAGCTGCTACAAGTGAAGAACGAGAAGTCTTGCATCAACTCAAGGTGCTTCTCAACATCTTGCTTCTTCACAAGGTCTTCTTGCCAAGAAGGTGCTGCAGTTTCACCTACACCATCTCCACAACATTACGAACATGTCGCCTCGTAACGAAATCAATCCACCATCATCCGGAGGAGATGCGGGCGTAATACCTCATGAGGATTGGTTTTGGATAATTATGTTTTGACAAGGGAGTTAGTAAGGTCAAGAAAACTCTCAAGCTCAAGTTGCACAACTTATGAAGTTGAAGACAAAATTTAAAGATTGAAGAAATTTATCGGCCTCGGTTCAACATCACGGGTTGTGGGTAAAGTCTCAAAAGAAGAAAGGAAGGAAGTTTAAAGAGTCTTCTACAGGCAAAAGGTTCAACAACAATCTTCTATCCAATTGAGGAGGAATGCGGAGCAAGATAATTTAAGAGAAGATCTTGAGTTTTATGAAGAAAAAGAAGATGAACCTCAAGTCTTGAAGCACAAGTAAACATTGAAAGTACTAAGCACGAAAGAGCTGGAGTTCAAAATCTTCTTGCATACAAAATCGATGATCAAGGTACGCTCTTCAAGGAAAACATAGAGGCAGTGATTACACCAAGGACACTTAATTTTGATGAAGAAGCTGTTCCTTCAACAATTCTACAAGAAGAAGAAGCTGTTACACACAAAGTAGTTCATACTGCAAGTGATGATGAGACAATTGATGAGATATTACAGAGTATGACAAGACCAAGAGGTGTTACTATTCCAGGGCTTGTTATAGAACAACCACAAGCTTCTCAACCAGTGTTAGATCCTAAGGACAAAGGCAAACTGGTGGAAACAAAGAAGAAAAATCTGACTTTAACAGAGTTAAGAGCTATTGAAGTGGCTAAGAATGAAGCAGTTGCTAGGGAGCTACAAGCTAAATTTGATGCTGAGATTGCTCAACCAGTGAAGGAATCTGAAGCTGCTATACCAGAAAAGTCAATTGTTATACCTAGAAGACCAATGAGTAAGGCTAAAGAAAGAAATGCTATGATGGCTTATCTAAAAAGTCAAGGATATACTGGATTACAGAAGCTGGATTACTTAGAGATGAAAGATTTATATAATGCTGTCAGAGAAGCTTATCAAAAGCAAGTTGATAGTATTATTTCTTTTAAAGATGATGATAAGCAAAAGGAGGATGATACTAAAAGAAGCTTAAAAGAAAAGAACAATCGAAGTTGAACAATCATCAAAGAAGATTGAGTTAAGATCGAATCTGATTGATGAGTGAGAAATTACATAAGAGTTGTCGACTTTGAGAATCCTAAATCCAAAGATCTTTGCGATAAAGAAGTCCAAGATAACTACATTTGAAGTAGTAGAATCTAAGGATGGAAATTATCTGATGTTCCATAGGGAGGATGAAAGCTTTAGAGTATTAAATTTTCTATGGGATATACTGCACTTAATAGATAGAGCAGATCTGTTTCAATTGTATCAATTAGTGCTAGAATACTTTGAACATATTCCATCAATGAAGTTGGCTTAGTATTGCTAGGAGATCTGACAACTATCTGGTAAACTAAGGAAACAAGCATTGAAGAAATCTGGCTAAATCAAGAAAATTGGGAGATTACAAGCTGGAGATTTTTTGAAGAATCAGGAGTACATGCTCTGGAATTGGAAGATGGAACTATGATCCATATGTTAGCTGAAAGAAGATATCCTTTGACTAGTGATCTTATGAGAAGGATGCTGGATCATGGAATGGAATTTGAAGAAGAGAATGAAACAGCCCTAATGGTTATTGAGTTATATATCGGATGGACAACTATGGTGATGATGAAGCATAAGTCTTGGTATGATGTTTTATGGTATAAATTTTTGTAAAATAAGTACTTTATTCAAAGTACTATTGGACAAACATACTTTAACCAAAGTCTTGCTTAAACTAAAACCAATAAATGTTTTAAAAGAAAACTTTTGTTAAGTGAAAATATTTTGAAACAAAGTTAAGCGCAATAAATGGTTTTGAGATGGTTACAACAATAGGTTATCGATTCACCATGTTTAACAAAAGGATGGCTAATCCATGAGCAAATGGCTCGTAAAGATATCTTAAATCCGTTATATAGTTGACAACTTGTTAATAAGTTGTATGGTAATCAACTCACCATATCGGCAAATGTAAAGAGTTGGCTAGCCCACAAGAAAAATGGTTTGTGGTAAAGGTCGTGAAAAACCATTTATATGGTAATTAGTTCACCATGGTTGCAAGAACTAACTAGTCCAAAAGGGTACGGCTTTTGGTAAAGACAAAACAAATCCGTTAATAGTTGATGATTTGCTAAAAATCATATGGTTATCAATGTACCATGGTCTTACACACCTAAACATTTGGCTACTCCAGAATTAATGGCTTTGGTAAAGAGACATCAAAAACATTAAAATTTCAATGATTCACCTCTCACAGGAGTTTACACACCTAGAAGTGATGAGAATAGACAGAAACTTTATGAACTGATGTACAAATTGTCATATGTTGCTGAAAAGATGGAGCTTCTTGATTGTTCTTTGTAAAAATTCTTGATAAAGACTACTTTGATGATAATACAAGCACGGGGGATACAAAGACAAAACTTTGAAGATAAAAACACAATCTTTCCTTAAAGACAAAGACATTAAAGATGAATATACAAAGGAACTTGAAATCAAGCAAGTAGAATTCAAGTTAGGGAGGATTGTTGGGATATAAAGTCAAAATCTTGAAGAGTCAAAGCTTGAAGAGTCAAAGTATCGCTAAAGAAGAAAGTCAAAATCTTGTTAGTTCATCAAAGTACTTGCATGGTTAAAGGACTCGTTATGCAAAATCGTTAAGGATTATAATGTTATTCTAGAATGTTCTAAGTTTAGTTTAGTATTACTTGACGTACAAGGAATAGAGTTGTAAACCGACTAGGGTTATCCTTATGCCTATAAAAGGACCCCTAGATTGGCATTATACGTACGTGCATTATTAGAGAGTATTCGAGTTTATCAAGTTCGATATTAGAGCTGTTAGGGATTGTTAGTGAATCTGTGTATCAAGCAGGTTCAGAGTTTTAATATAATCGTTAAAGTTAAAGTTAAATCTTCTTAGCTTTATTCAAGTAAATTCCGCATACTTAATAGAGTTCATTCAGTGTTTCATTGTTAGTGACTTAGGATTTATCCGAAGTTGCTAAGCCCTTACAAGCTATATAAGTTAGTTTGGTTAGAGTACATCGATCCAACACTTACCTTTCCAAACTCTACCTACCTACTTAGGGTTAGTTGGTCAATTCTCCTAAGCAACTAGATATGACTGCATTTCAAAACTACCGAAGCTAGGGTAACTACCATCGAACTATGCATGCATACACTAGAAACAATTATATGAAAGCATGAAAACATAAATAATACATTCAAGCAATCATAACTAGGCTAGCACCAAAGGTGCTTAGCTGATCATATTAAAAGAAATAATGAATTCAATGTTTAACATAATGAAAGACATGAATTAATAGTAAAAGATAGAAATGATCGCTAATGCTTTTCGATATGAAGTGATTCCTCCCTTGGATATAGCTTCGTATGATATGTATGATCTGCCTTTGGAACCCTCTTCACGTTCTCTTCCTTTGAGTTGTGAGTGAATGATATCAAATGCAGAATTTAGGGCTTGTATTTATAGGCACGATCATAGTCACAGCGTAAATTGAGTTGAGAGTTACGCCGTAACTTAATTATCCTCCAAATGTAACTATCGTTAAATAGACTATGGCGTAACACTAGGGAAAGGTTACGCCGTAGTTAGCAGCTCCGCCGTATAGTGGATGTGGGTTATGCCGTAACTTAACTAAATTCAAAACAGAACTCTCGTTAAGTGGACTACGGCGTAATGCTTGTTAAGGAATTACGGCGTAGTTGATGGAGGCGCGAAATATTTCATGACCTAGATGATTACGACGTAAGCTTAGTTGGGAGTTACGCCGTAATTGCTGTTAAGTAGGCAATCCGAGATAAAACACTAGCTACGATGTAATGTGAGAGAATGAGTTACGCCATAGCTTCTTCATTAGTAGCATACTATCATAAACCGTTAGGAAAATCTCCAAATCCGCGTCTCTTAAACTGCAATGCTCATAATTTACCTGAAACTGAAGTATAAAGGAATACAAGCGTAAATCCATATAAATGACATAAAATATGAGCATTATCGGGGGAAATTGACACTAAAAAGTCAGGACTATTTGATATTATCAAATATCCCCCCACTTGAACTCTACTTGCCCTCAAGTAGACCTTATTAGAAAATTTTCTAAAAAGATATCTTCTAATTCCTGGAAGATGTAAGTTTAAAAAACTCTTATGCTAGAATAAATCAAAGCCGAACACCTCACGAAATGGGAACAAACACTCAAATTCTCTCATCTTGTATAAGTGTCAATTTCGGGGTGATCACTCAAAGCATAGTCATAGCATGTATTCTATCATAATCTTGGCGGTTACACAAATCTCCACCACTAGAGTTAAGGACTAAACAATCTTTGAAGGCAATATGGATGGACACAACATGGGTTAAAGGTAAAATGTCATTACTAATGTGTCATGGAAAAGTTGATAAAATCAATGATACATGACCAAATCCATGGCCAAGACACCAAAGATTGCTCGCTTCATCACCTAGACACGCTTCATGAGTAAAGGGTAGGATAAGACATGGGAAATAATTGGTGTAAATAAAAATAACGAAACAAATAGTCTTAACCTATAACCAAGTTGTCACTAGCCCACCGTCCATCCAAAGTTCAAGCTTTAAGGTGACGAAACCGAATCATGATATAACAAGTAGATGTACCATTAGCGGACGTCATGATGGGCACATTACCTGTTCTCCAACTATTGCCGTAATATAATTTCCAGCTCAATTCTTCAAATGTGACTGAGGTGGCCTCCTCGATGCTTAATATTTTTGAGCTCCTATCATAGTGCTTATAACATTGCACTTAACAATAAACACTAAACTACTATTTTTTTTTCAAGTCATCATTTTTTTCATAACTAAAAACATGACATCCCCCACCAGAGATGAACATATAATGAGAATATGGGGGGTCTTCGATGATCTTCAAATATAAGTCTTTGACGAATGCGTGATTTCCAAACCTCTCTACTTGAACCTTGAACTTTGGGCAAACAATGACTTCCAGATCACAAATTAAGACTAAATGGTAGGCTAAGGTGAATGGGTGTAATGAAACAAAAATAAAGGGAATGAAATGAAAGGAAAGGCTCTGAAGGGTGTATCTAGGGGTATCTTGCACTAAAGGTGAGTGCAACAAAAGGGTTTTACATGGGGGTCGAAAAGTCGAGGTGACTGATCGATAGAGACACAAAAATAGGCTATTTGGGTGATAATCCTAAAAATATTGCCTTCTCAAACTGATTATTCCATATATATTAAGCGAACTCAACATACCTCGTTTATGGTCTCGAAATAATGTAAATGACAAGTTTCAAAGTTTACACGCTACCGGCACACTCATAATTTGGTGGATCTGGGTAAATAAGTGGAAACGGATAAGGCTAATCTCACCGTGAAATATCAAAGGTTAAAATGTGCTCGGCTAAGGTCTAATCTAGTAAGTTAAGAAAAACATGTCAAAATTTTAAAAATTGCATAATTTTTCAAAATAAACTAGAAAAACAAGGGCAAATAAGTTCAAGTAATAATTCTATTCCCGTCCCCCCCCCTCCCACTTGAGATGTACAAAGTCCCTTTTGTACTAAACATTAAATAAAGGTGAAGAGAAAGTAGAATTAGAGCGAGAACTTCCCTGAAATTTGCTCCTAAAAAGAAAGAAGGCCCATGAAGAAAATCGTGCCTTCCCTTAAGCATCCACGAGCAAACTTCGATCCCTGAAATCACAACTAACCAACAAGCATAATTCTAAAAAGAAAAATAAAAACAAAAATAAAAGAAATCTAACTCACTTTCGTAGGAATCACGGTTGCATTTAGCATATGCAACAAGCCTTTTAAACCACTTGATGTCCCAAATGGACGAATATAGTCTCGTGAGGGCTTACAGGGAACATACCCATAGAAATCATTTAAAACTAATACAAGGTTATTGTGCTAATATTGGAAAATTTTAGACTGCACGAGGAATTACGGTGTAACTATAAGGAGGAATTACGCTGTAATTGGGGTTAAACCTGGGAATCAGCTACTGAGGAGCTATTACGGCGTAGCAATGGGATGAGATTACACCGTAATGGTTGATAACCTAGAGAGATTCAGCTACCGAGGAGATGTTACGCCGTAACCATAAGAATGAGTTACGCCGTAACTTCATAACAGGACAGAAGAGGTCCCCGTTTTAATCATCGGGAATTCGTATCCAATTCCTGCAAAAATGTTAAAAACGCAAAACCCAACAAATAAAAAGAAAAAATGAAAGGGATAATTCGGGTTGTCTCCCAAAAGAGCACTTTTCTTTATTACTGAGTCTTTAAGTTAGACTCAAAGCCATGGGCCTTTTTAGTGGCCTTCGAACTTGGCCAACCTCGTCCATCTCATTCATTAGGTTGTGTCTGACCCATGCGACGTTAGAAGCTGTGCGAAGAAACTCCTTCCTTTCTATTTTCCGAACCTTAGAAAATCTTTCATGTGGCCCCAAGTAGTACTTTGTAATCTCAAGTTTTTCTGCTATAATGGGTGGCGGTCTTTTGTATGGAATACCAAGAAGTTTACATCTCCGTTGTTCGTATGCCTCATCATCTAGGTCAGTGAACCCGTCATGACCTTGTAGTTCAACGTAGTCCATAATTCCTTCAATATCATTGTCATCGGCTCCCTCCCTTTAAACCACTCGTCATTAAGCAATTCCTCCACAAGCTTACGCTTACAATCTTCTTTTTCATCTCCCCATGTAGCCTTGTGATCATCATTGATCTTCTTACTAGTATCGTTAGTGTTAATACAAATAAGTTGTAAAAACGTTTATTTATATTTTACGATCTTCTAATGTTTAGTCGATAACAAACGTAAAATCATTTTAACAAAACAAATAAAATACGTAAATGGTTTGAGCCAATAGTTATCTAACACACTTACGTTTTCACATAAAACACTAAAACAAGTATAAGTGATTTTACGATTTAATAATACATATGTACAACAACTAGTGTTTACATATTGGGTAAATATATACATAACTAGTATGTATTATAATGGGTAATACAATTGGGTAGAAACTTAAGTATTTGACCCATTGACCAAATACATTAAATGTAGTTGGGTACAAACCAAAGTCCATGACCCATACCCATGGAACTTGACCCATAACCCATTACATGACATCATGCTTAAGTCATACATGGTTTTAATCCATGGCCCATAGTTTCAATCCATGGACTAGATGCATTGCATCTTGGAGATACATTGTATCTACTTTGATACCATGATCCATAACCCATGACCCATGACCCAAAACCCATGGGCAAAAGGGAGCGTCTCACGGATCCCCAATAATACACTGGACGGATCCCTCAAGTGAGGGATCCGTGGGATCCGTGGAACAGTAGTTGTTTTTCTTCTATAAATAGTGAGCCATTTCTTCCTTTTGGGTTGCCACTCCCACATATACTTTCCCCAAGTATTGTATGCTTCTAACCACAGATCCTAAGGGATCTTTCTATGTAGTTTATCTTTTGTTTTTGTGTGATTCTCTAGGTTCCTCTTAAAGGCGAGATCACCACTTCTTGAAGTCGAGCAAGCTCAAGTCCATGAGTTGCCATACATCGTTATCATCAAGACTACTAAGGTTCTCTTGTTGATAGTTCTTTCTTCCTCCATAGAAGTGTTGTGTCGAAGGCATTAGTGAAGAATGCCGAAAGAGTCAAGATGAAAGCATTAGTGAAAGGTGCTTAAACGTCCGTGTCAAAAGCATAAGTCAAGACGAAGGAATTAGTGAAAGGTGCCAAGCATTCGTGTCAAGGGCATTAGTGAAAGATGCCTAGAAGTCAAATCAAGTGGCATTAGTGAAGGATGCCAAGGTCGTATAATCGATGAGGTGAATCGTTATACAAATAGTGATAGTTTGTTTCCAAGGATGTTGATATCCTTGATGGTGTTGTAATAAGGAGTGGGTATCCTTTGGGGTTAGGTGTTGTGTAGTGTTGGGTAGTAGTTCCTCCATTGTAATAGAACTCGGTACTTAGCCTAGTACCGGATAAAGAGTAGGCGACGTTGTGGTAGGTGTGGTTACCCTTGGTGAAAGAACCCGGTGGTTAGCCTAGTACCGGAAAAAGAGTAGACAACGTTGTGAAGGCTTCTCCGCCATAAGGAGTTGGTGTCGTGTAGTGATTACGAACTCTCGAGTAGGTGACTCGGGGAGTGGAGTAGGGCAAGGAAGGTGTCCTTGTAGCCGAACCACTATCAATACTCGTGTCGTGGTTATATGCTTCTTACTCTTTGTCTTTCATTACACTTTTATATATCTATCTATCAATGTCCAACATACACATCTAAATAGATTGACATAAGTCGATCTAAATATTTTAAAACAAAGTTTTAATTGGTAAAACTATTCAACCCCCCCCCCTTCTAGTTTTCCACAATTGGCATCAGAGCTTCGTTACCAAGTTCCTTAGAGTATGTTGTACTTTAAAAACTTGATACGATCTGTGTATGTTTGAAAACTACAAAGAAGGAGTCTTTAAGTCATGTTTTTTTTAAAATAAAATCATCATAGTGTTTAATGTTGGACAATGATAGAACGTTCTAATATTTTCCTTGTTAAGAATTCTCCATACTTGGATTTGGGCATACCAAGAAGATCATGAAGAAACTATCTAAATATTTCTTTTAGTAAAAAGAATATTTAGCATTGTATTCCTCACGCATGGATCTAGAGATCCTAAGAAGACCCCAAAGAATTTCTCTAAATATCTCTTTCCTTAAAAAGAATATTTAGCAAAGGTATGATCTTTAATAATTTACATTTTGTTATTATTATCAAAGTCTTAGTTGTATGATTACTTTTATTAGTAATTACTTAAGTAGTTATCTATATTAAAATCATCATCAAGAATAGTATTCTTCGTTGATTTATATAGACTACACTACAAATCCGTAATAATGATATCTCGGTTATTAGATAGCCTCAATTATTATTCATCACAAAAGGATTATTGACATTTCATCTGTGTCAATGAATATCCATGTGAAATTTCTTATATTATGATAAAATGGGATTTTATCATAATCTTGGAAAAACCTCCCAAGAATTGTGACTAATTCATAAAAAGGGAATCCCGTCAAATAGGATTAGTATTAAACCGTCAAAACCCCAAACCACAAGTCACAGAGCTTAAACATCAAACTCTAGGCTTTTTAGAATTCCCTAAACCAAAGTTATCAAGGAATGCTTAAGTGAATTTTTCTTTGTCATCATGCCGATCCACGAGTTTGAACTAGCGGATCCCTAATGAGAGGATCTGGGATCCGTGCAACGAAAGACGACAAAAGTTAGAAATGATCACTTGTGGAAGTTCCACTATCACTTTCCTTCAAAGACTCACGAACAAAAACCCAATTACTATTCACGGAGCAATTTGATCATTTCCTTCAAGCAAAACAATCTCTTGTGTAAGTATAATCTTCACTACATTGTTAATTTAATTCCTTGATTTCTAGGATTACAATTTTTCATCTCTAGAAGTTGGGTTCAAATGGGTTTGTCATAATTTGTTACCACATTGTTTTCTAACATAATCTAAATCAAAGAATTAACATTGTTAATACAAATTAAACTCATTTTTTTAATTCAATAAAGATGATTTGAGCAAAATTGTTATCAAACCCTTTAGGCTACTATTCACAATTAACACCACATTGTGGTTGTGTTGTATAGGAACAATCATGCCAAGTAACCGACAACAAGACTATCAAGATACCGCCCACTACATCCCAATGTACCATAGAAATGATGGACTTAGCCCAGAAGATAGGAAAGCTTTCAAGTTGCTCGAAAAGAGACTTTTTCATAAAGGTCGTGTGGTAGAACCATCATTTCTTGCCAACACCGACATCCGATAATTTTTTGAAACTATTGGCTTTGATTGTTTGTTGGACATAAACGAGCAAATTTGCCCGGTGTTCGTACTCGAGTTCTACAAAACAATGAGGATTGTTAGAAATGATGATGGGACCTCTCAATTGTCTTCATCATAAATGAACATGAGTATACCCTTTCGCTAGTGGAGTTTGGAAGAATACTACGGGTTCCATATCAAGGAGTTTGCATGTTTTCCAATGAGTGGTCTTTGGCGGAGCTACACAATGTGGTTGATCATCATGAAATCTACCACATGAGAATCCTGGAAGCAACCACGGCAAGGGATACCGTGTTCATGCAAAGGGCATCCCCATCGAGGGTCACAAGAAATTCGAAAGTGATTTATAGGGATCCTTTCCAAATGGAGCTCTCTGAGATGTATGCCTTGTATAGGAAATGGGAAGTGGTAGTAAGGGAGAATGTGCTATGCTTAGGAGGGAATAAGGATCACCCCAATGCGTGCCTAAGTTTCATGATCTATTGCCTTGTGACCGAGACTCGCTTCAACCTTTCATATTACATGATTAAGAGAATGGCGAGTGTAAAAAGCATGGACAAAATGGTGCTCCCGTATGCAATGCTCCTAACCCGTCTTGCAAGGTTCAACTTTGCTTTAGGTCCTTCTCCGTTCTCCTATGATCATAGCTTTTGCAACAAAGTTATGGTATCATTGACCGAGGGTAGAACTACAATGTTTATGGTGGAAGGCAAAAGACCTCACCCACCAACGGATTTCTCGGATGAATGGGAGAGGCAAAGAGAAGGTGAAGGAAGTAGCAACCCTCTCGGGAACACCGATCTCGACCCTTTGGATTACATCAATCAATTGTCGGACATTCCTAGCCCATCACAAGAAAGGCAACAAACCAAAGGGATCTTCAAGTGCTTCTCCAACTTCTTGAAGAAAAAGAAGTAGAGATGGTGAGATGAAGAATGGAGGAGAGGGTGAAGACGGGGAGTGATGTGGAAGGAGATGAGGAAGTGAGGTAAGGTCATAGGACCTTAATTTGTGAAAACAATTTGAAACAATGGTTTGTAACATCTAAACAATACTTATGTAGAGTAGGATGTAGTATGTAGGTATTGCCATAACTTGGCATTGAACAATCTTAACTTAGGAACGTGTAGGATGAGATTTTATGACATCTTGAAATCATTCAAGTAGTCGTCGTCACTCATCTTTAGCTACCTTTAGTTCCCCCATACTTGTTATGCGTTATACTTAATGTGTTCTTGCATTTAGTCTTTGTAGAACAACTAGGAGAAGCATTTGCTAAGAGTGCAAGATTTGCACATTTCTTTGAAAACCGATCTCTGATGGCGGATCGATATCATAACTAGTCGGGTCCCTCCCAAGAGGGAACCGTGGGATCCGCAAAGACAGTTATCAGATACAGATCACCATACATCCAAGTTATCCCCTTAATCATATCATGATGGCTAAACATGATTCTTTAATACCACTAGAGACTTCCTCATGCACAGTAGGTCTCACACTCACCCGTAGGTAACTTAGGATCAAATTCAAAGTACCTTTGATTTATCAAACTCACCAATATCCACCATATTTCCGCTCTAACACTCACACATTATTCCTCATACCTCAAAACACTTAGTTTGATATTTCTATCAAATTTTAGCAAATTGATTTTAGTCATTCTTACCTCAAAATAGGCCTAAAACTAGCTTTTTATTTTTCTTTATTTTTTAGGATTTTTTCAAATTTTTCTTGAGTCATCATCTGATTTCTAAGACTAACTATCATCATTTTCCAATTTCAAATCAAATGGTATCCTTCTCAAGCACTTAGTTAGACTTTCTAAAGTCCACTTTCCTACCCAAAACCATCATTAACCATCCTCACTCCTTATGGTTGAGCATTTAAGATATCCACCATCAAGATGTCACACCCCAATTACATTTTGCGGGAATTGAATACCTTGGGAGGACTGTCATAGCATCAAAGTTCTGATTATATCGAGCGACCTAAAGTGTCGTTTGGAAAACACATCGTTTAATTTATTAAAACAATCGAGTTTACAAAGTAGGTCCCAAATGAAAATTCAACTTGTGCGGAAATAAGTTTGTTACAATTCAAACGATGTTTTAAAGTCGTAAAACCCAGTGAGACGCGTCGTCACCACGACTCCATGATGTGTCCAAATGCATGCCATGAAGTGAATGCCTTAGATACGAGATAAAACATGCTAAAAGTGTCAACACAAAGGTTGGTGAGTTCATAGAGTTTGATTAACAAGTAAAGCTTTAAAAGAGCGTTCATAAAACAAAGGCAAAGTTTTTTTTTGTCATTTAAAATAGTTCATAAAGCAAAGGCATCGTAAATCCACTCGGTTCCAAGTCCGCCCATACAAAACTTGCAACTTTGTGTTTACAACCTTGCTAAAAATAGTATGACAATCATGATTATGCGCATCAAGGTAGTTAATAGTATAAATGTCACCACAAGGGTCTTCCAACAACTCGTGTTGGGATGTTCCTCAACGCTCACGTTGGGATGTATCCAAATTAATGGCCTTCCAACATATAAATATTGGGATGTTCCTCCAACGGCCTTGCGTTGGTACGTATCAAATTAATGGCCTTCCAACATATAAATCTTGGGATGTTCCTCCAACGCTCTTCGCGTTGGGATGTATCAAATTAATGGCCTTCCAACATATAAATCTTTGGGATGTTTGTTTAAGTCTAGTCAATACACACCAAGTCTAGAGTATAAGTAATGTTGTTTGGCAAAAGAGTTTAAATGTTTTGACCGGCTCCATGAGTTAACCGTTGCTAAAGTATGTATGTTGATGCATAATTGAAAACAAGTTTAGTACATTAAGGCACATATCGCAATAAACCACACATAATGTTCAAAGTGTATAAGAAGTATATTGTAACACAATTGTATAAATGGTTTGAGTATTAGCAAGAGTGAAATAAGTATTTAAGCATGTATCTCCCCAAATAGTTTGTAAAACAAATAAGTAATAGAAAGTGGGACTCTGAACTCACAGGTATGATTGATATGCTAACAAAAATGAAGTGCACGAAAGTGAGGCTCGAAACTATCCGCGACCTAAAATGAATGTTATGGTGAGTGATGATATGTTGTCATGAATGTGTGATACAATGTTGTGCATGCATTTCGTATGTTATTTATACCATTTGCGAGTTTTGAAAATATTACTTATCGTCGAAAAATACTGGTTTGACGTCTTGACCCTTCAAAAATGACTTTACATGTTTTACTTCAAAATGTCATCCTACAATGGTTTTATAATGATTTTTGGTGAAATTACCACTTTTCGTCAGTAAAACAATGTCGTGGAATATTCATGAAATTAACAAAAATGGCTTGGAAAACTAGCAGTAAAGCGGTGTCGTCGATCGTTTGAGAACGAACTCGGCGTTTTGGAAAGTTTGTATCGATATCTAAAAGTTTCAGTTCAGAGTTTTCATCAAAGGTCTCGATCATAAAGATATCAAGGGCTAAAGATGGTGGTTTTGCTAATTGAGTGCGAAAATGAGTTTCGCCAAGTTTGAACATCCGTAAATAATTTACTATGACTCCGCTTGACAAACGGCTTTTGTTTTGAAAAATATGGCGGTGAACTTGATTTTACTAGAAGACAATTTGTTCCAAAAGTTTTGCATCATAGTTAAAAGCGCATAAACATAGCCCTTACTAATGAAATACTTGAATCGTAGAAATAATATAATTTTTCGAAAAATAATAATTCTGGCAACTTTATAAAAGCGTGCATATATTTGTCGTTTCAAATCCGTTTTCTACGTAAAATATGTCCTTAGCTTCGTATCAAAGTAAACTAATATATTTTGACTAGTCGAAATAATTTGTGAAGATTAAGGCTCATTTTGATCCAAACAATGTAAAACCAACAAAGTGAAATTTGAAAAACTATACGTTTCGTCGCCAAACTTTAAAAATTCACCACGGCCGTTATAACTCCGTTTTATCCGTTCAAAAGGCCACGGATTCGTTTTAAAGTATATTTTCTAAATATCAAGGCCAAAGTTTCGTACCATCAGTAGGTTTTTCCAGAAATTCGAAACAAGGACAGAACCTAAATATATAGTTATCGAAAATAGTTTTTCTCGGACAAAACCTAATCTAATCCCTTCAAATCAACTCCAAAGCTAATCTAATCCTACCATACACCTTCTTAGGGTGTCATGGGTTCCTAATCACCATCAAGACCAAAGAATACCATGGGAATATTTATAGGATGACCAATATATATATATAACTCAAAAATCATAAGAAAAATGGTATAAATCACATAACATGCATATAAGCTCCAAAAATGAAAAGAAACATATGAAAATGATAAGGAAACTTGAAAATGATAAAAACATGCTTACTAGTGATAGTGAAGAGGTGAAAGTAACAAGGATAAAGCTTAGATATCCTTGGTTTTTATTTCAAAACCATAAAAAGGATATGACTAGGTTGTAAACACTTGAACTTGATAAAAAAATCTTGATCCCCTTGAGCTTGTTGAGTGGCGGTTTATGGAGCAAAAAGAAGAGAAAATGTTTTGTTCTAACACTTTGTGAATGAGAAATGAAGTGAATGTAATAATTTGAGGTGAAATGAATGTGAATATAGTTTGAGTGTAGTCTTGTACTTTCAAAGAAAAAATTATACCAACTTCAAGATGCATCCCCCATAGGCGGATTTTGGGGATCTTGTCCTCAAATATATTTTTTTTTTTTTTAATAACTTGTGTATAATTGTGTAGAATTTGATAAAATGTATAAAGAAGTATAGTTAAATGTAACTTTTGGTACAAGTATGTTTTAATAGATCAAAATAGAATGTAATGAGATAATAAAATTGTAAAAATACTTTCCTTGTGAAAATTGAGTGATAAAATAATTATCGTACAATTTTTAAGAAAAACGACGTAATAATTTAATTTTAACCATTTAAGTACCAAATAAATTTGAAACACTAGGAAAACTAAAGATATAGTTTTTATGAACTAGATGTAAGTTTAAAAATACCTCGGGATCATTTTTGAAAATAAAGGATTAAATGTTCAAAATATTAACTCACGCGATAACGTTTATTTAATATAAAATTTACGCGTTTAAGGTGAAATGAAAAAAATCATGAATGAATCGATATGAAATGATGAATATAGAGTTTGAGAAATGACCGAAATTTGAGAATTGTGACATTCTTCCCATGTTAGAGGAATCGCGTCCTCGCGATTCGATTAATGATACTATGGCCCAAAACGCGACAAGGGTTCTAAAGTTTATGCTCATGTATGGTTTAAATGATTATGTCAATGCTCATGCGTATGTCATGACTATCTCCCATTCTAAAGACATGCTCCTTATGATTAGGCTCGATGAGGCGGGCTTTCCCATTCTCGAGCAAAATTTTTAAAGACTTTTGGTAACCGATTTTACTTTATCCCACAACTCATCAAACAAGAACGTCATACGATTAGGCTAAATCGGTTTAGGTAACAACTTGTTTCTAGCTTGATCTTTGCAACTCATCAAACAAGAGCGTCACGCGGATCAAGCGGAAACAAGTGGTTTGAAGAAAATCTTTTGAAAATTTGGCTCGATTACGGAATTGCTTACTCATATGAGACTACTACTCCTTCATTGCATGATTCTTCTGAATTAGACATAGGTGATCGGGCTATGTATAATTTAGGAGTAACTATGCAATGCTTGGATAATCGACTCATATGATGTTTGGTGTTGAGTCATAAGTTCGCATGTATAAAGAATATGCACTTGTAATGATATGATGAGATGCTATGATGATGTGGTTATAGTCTAGGGTCAATGATGCAACCTAGTTCTCTATAACCGATGCTCGATACCAATGTCACACCCCAAATTACATGTTTTGCGGTGAATTGAATACCTTGGGAGGGCTGTCATAGCATCAAAGTTACAGTTATATCGAGCGACCTAAAGTGTCGTTTGGAAAACACATCGTTTAATTTATTAAAACAATCGAGTTTACAAAGTAGGTCCCAAATGAAAATTCAACTTGTGCGGAAATAAGTTTGTTACAATTCAAGCGATGTTTTAAAGTCGTAAAACCCAAGTGAGGCGCGTCGTCACCACGACTCCATGATGTGTCCAAATGCATGCCATGAAGTGAATGCCTTAGATACGAGATAAAACATGCTAAAAGTGTCAACACAAAGGTTGGTGAGTTCATAGAGTTTGATTAACAAGTAAAGCTTTAAAGAGCGTTCATAAAACAAAGGCAAAGTTTTTTTGTCATTTAAAATAGTTCGCAAAGCAAAGGCATCGTAAATCCACTCGGTTCCAAGTCCCGCCCATACAAAACTTGCAACTGTGTGTTTACAACCTTTCGCTAAAAATAGTATGACAATCATGATTATGCGCATCAAGGTAGTTAATAGTATAAATGTCACCACAAGGGTCTTCCAACAACTCGTGTTGGGATGTTCCTCCAACGCTCACGTTGGGATGTATCCAAATTAATGGCCTTCAACATATAAATATTGGGATGTTCCTCCAACGACGCACGTTGGGTGTATCAAATTAATGGCCTTCCAACATATAAATCTTTGGGATGTTCCTCCAACGCTCACGTTGGGATGTATCCAAATTAATGGCCTTCCAACATATAAATCTTTGGGATGTTTGTTTAAGTCTAGTCAATACACACACCAAGTCTAGAGTATAAGTAATGTTGTTTGGCAAAGAGTTTAAATGTTTTGGCCGGCTCCATGAGAGTTAACCGTTGCTAAAGTATGTATGTTGATGCATAATTGAAAACAAGTTTAGTACATTAAGGCACATATCGCAATAAACCACACATAATGTTCAAAGTGTATAAGAAGTATATTGTAACACAATTGTATAAATGGTTTGAGTATTCATAAGAGTGAAATAAGTATTTAAGCATGTATCTCCCCAAATAGTTTGTAAAACAAATAAGTAATAGAAAGTGGGACTCGAACTCACCGGTATGATTGATATGCTAACAAAAATGAAGTGCACGAAAGTGAGGCTCGGAAACTATCCGCGACCTAAAATGAATGTTATGGTGAGTGATGATATGTTGTCATGAATGTGTGATACAATGTTGTGCATGCATTTCGTATGTTATTTATACCATTTGCGAGTTTTGAAAATATTACTTATCGTCGAAAAATACTCGTTTGACGTCTTGACCCTTCAAAATGACTTTACATGTTTTACTTCAAAATGTCATCCTACAATGGTTTTATAATGATTTTTGGTGAAATTACCACTTTTCGTCAGTAAAACAATGTCGTGGAATATTCATGAAATTAACAAAAATAGCTTGGAAAACTAGCCGTAAAGCGGTGTCGTCGATCGTTAGAGAACGAACTCGACGGTTTTGGAAAGTTTGTATCGATATCTAAAAGTTTCAGTTCAGAGTTTTCGTCAAAAGGTCTCGATCATAAAGATATCAAGGGCTAAAGATGGTGGTTTTGCTAATTGAGTGCGAAAAATGAGTTTCGCCAAGTTTGAACATCCGTAAATAATTTACTATGACTCCGCTTGACAAACGGCTTTTGTTTTGAAAAATATGGCGGTGAACTTGATTTTACTAGAAGACAATTTGTTCCAAAAGTTTTGCATCATAGTTAAAAGCGCATAAACATAGCCCTTACAACTAATGAAATACTTGAATCGTAGAAATAATATAATTTTTCGAAAAATAATAGTTACGGCAACTTTATAAAAGCGTGCATATATTTGTCGTTTCAAATCCGTTTTCTCGTAAAATATGTCCTTAGCTTCGTATCAAAGTAAACTAATATATTTTGACTAGTCGAAATAATTTGTGAAGCTTAAGGCTCATTTTGATCCAAACAATGTAAAACAGCAAAGCTGAAATTTGAAAACTATACGTTTCGTCGCCAAACTTTAAAAATTCACCACGGCTTCGTTATAACTCCGTTTTATCCGTTCAAAAGGCCACGGATTCGTTTTAAAGTATATTTTCTAAATATCAAGGCCAAAGTTTCGTACCATCAGTAGGTTTTCCAGAAATTCGAAACAAGGACAGAACCTAAATATATAGTTATCGAAAATAGTTTTCTCGGACAAAACCTAATCTAATCCCTTCAAATCAACTCCAAAGCTAATCTAATCCTACCATACACCTTCTTAGGGTGTCATGGGTTCCTAATCACCATCAAGACCAAAGAATACCATGGGAATATTTATAGGATGACCAATATATATATATACTCAAAATCATAAGAAAAATGGTATAAATCACATAACATGCATATAAGCTCCAAAATGAAAAGAAACATATGAAAATGATAAGGAAACTTGAAAATGATAAAAACATGCTTACTAGTGATAGTGAAGAGGTGAAAGTAACAAGGATAAAGCTTAGATATCCTTGGTTTTTATTTCAAAACCATAAAAAGGATATGACTAGGTTGTAAACACTTGAACTTGATAAAAAAATCTTGATCCCCTTGAGCTTGTTGAGTGGCCGGTTTTATGGAGCAAAAAGAAGAGAAAAATGTTTTGTTCTAACACTTTGTGAATGAGAAATGAAGTGAATGTAATAATTTGAGGTGAAATGAATGTGAATATAGTTTGAGTGTAGTCTTGTACTTTCAAAGAAAAAAATTATACCAACTTCAAGATGCATCCCCCCCCCATAGGCCGGATTTTGGGGGGATCTTGTCCCTCAAATATATTTTTTTTTTTCTTTTTAATAACTTGTGTATAATTGTGTAGAATTTGATAAAATGTATAAGTAAGAAGTATAGTTAAATGTAACTTTTTGGTACAAGTATGTTTTTAATAGATCAAAATAGAATGTAATGAGATAATAAAAATTGTAAAAATACTTTCCTTGTGAAAATTGAGTGATAAAATAATTATCGTACAATTTTTAAGAAAAACGACGTAATAATTTAATTTTAACGATTTAAGTACCAAATAAATTTGAAACACTAGGAAAACTAAAGATATAGTTTTTATGAACTAGATGTAAGTTTAAAAATACCTCGGGATCATTTTTGAAAATAACGGATTAAATGTTCAAAATATTAACTCACGCGATAACGTTTATTTAATATAAAATTTACGCGTTTAAGGTGAAATGAAAAAAATCATGAATGAATCGATATGAAATGATGAATATAGAGTTTGAGAAATGACCGAAATTTGAGAATTGTGACACAAGACATCAAAGGAAAGTCAAATCCTCAAGATTCATAGGTACTAGACCTTACAAAAAGCATAATCATTTCATCACATATCTGTCTGACAGACGGATCCCTGGTTTATAACCAGACAGATCCCTAGTGAGAGGGATCCGTGGGATCCGTGTCTACATAAAGACTTTAATCAGCTTTCCTTTTCAAATTTTAGCCACCTTTGGTAATCTAAACACTTTTAGTTACCATTTAATGTTTTCCTAGAGCTGAACAATATCTTAGTTGACCTTAGTGCATGCTTAATCCCCTTAATGGTCATGAATTTAATTTCTTAATTCAAATTCATCCTTTATAAACCAAACACTCTTGAGGTTAAATCATCACTCTTACCTAGTCCTCCAAAATCAGTAGTTAGAAGCTCATATTGCATCCTCATCATCACCATGACTAAAGCACTTAGCAACAACTCTTCAACCAAAGGTTCATCCAAAAGGAATGGTTATATGGTTCATGAGATTTCATCCACCGAATCATCTCCCATAATAGATAATAATGCTAGAACCCCACCTCAACAAACCCATTCAACAATTGCTAAGAAAACCGCAAGAATTAGCATTAAACCTTTTGGGCTAGAAAAGGGTTCATCTAGCTCTAAACCAAACATAGCTAGTTCTAGCAAGCCGTCTAAGCCTTCATTCATAGAGCATAGACTACACTCTTTCACCGAGCCTCTCTCTCACCCAAATCTCTATTCATTAGGGCATTCACCACCGAGAACTTCCCACTCACCAACTTTCTCGTTAAATAGGGAACCACCTACAACACCAACTAGTCCATCATTGGAAACAAGGAACCACCAAGGACTTGATCATATGGAGGAATTTCTATTACCACCACCCTCATTTTTAGTAGAACCTCATCCTACATCTCTCAATAAAACTCCACCATCATTTGTAGAGCCTCCTCAAAACATCCAATTTCCTCCGGTTCCCAATCAAGACAACAATTGCTCAAATTGTCTAATCACCCAAGGACTTGTTCAAGAAGTACGAAATGAGTTGCATTTCATGTTTAATCATCTTCTTGAAAGATTGGACCAAATCAACAAGTCTACTCATCCTTAGACTCAAGCACATTGTTGCTTCTTATGTTTTTAGTCACTTATTAGTATTAGTAGAATATGTATTACATGGCTAAGTCATTCTCTTATTTTTAGAGATTTTTTTTATTATCTCTTATGTTTTATTGAATGATAGTTTATATGCCATATTGCTTTGAGTATATGTGTGTTGCTTGAATACATATCTCACTTTGATGTTAACATTGTTTGTTATATCACCATTGCCGAATTCTGTCATCAGACAGACGGATCCTGGAATTTACCTAGACGGATCCCTCCAAGGAGGGAACCATGGGATCCGTGCAACAGAAGACCAATTTTCTACTAACTTGAGTCTTATTTTCAGGAAATTATGCACTATATACTTGTTTTCTAACCTTTATTTTATAGATTTTCAAAATACACATGAAGAATTTGACACCCTAAGCTAGGGGGAGCTTTGTGTCAAACCATACATTACAAAACCATTTGCAATATAATCCTCATTTGGATTACATTTCATGACGTCCCTTTGCAAAGTTGCAATCATCAAGGGGGAGCAGTATCGTCACTAAGACGAAACCATTTGCAAACATAGTTGCAATGCATTAGCTTATTAGTTTTTATTTACTTGACGCCCTCACAAAGGGATGGACTCTTCAAGGGGGAGTTAAGACGAGAACTTTTCCCGTCACTTGCTCTCTAGATTTTTCCTATTTTACATATTTTTCTTAAAACATTGTGTTAGTTTCTTTTCGACGCTCTTTTTGTTTCGACAAAAAAGGGGAAGAAGAGAGTAAAAACTCCAATTCGAACTTTTACGAATTTTAATTTTTCCTTAAAATAATTTTATGTTTTGTCATCAACAAAAAGGGGAGATTGTTAATACAAATAAGCCATAAAAAGTTTATTTATATTTTACGATCTTCTAATGTTTTGTCGATAACAAACGTAAAATCATTTTAACGAAACAAATAAAATACGTAAATGGTTTGAGCCAATAGTTTTCTAACACACTTACGTTTTCACATAAAACACTAAAACAAGTATAAGTAATTTTATGATTTAATAATACATATGTACAACAACTAGTGTTTATATATTGGGTAAATATATACATAACTAGTATGTATTATAATGGGTAATACAATTGGGTAGAAACTTAAGTATTTGACCCATTGACCAAATACATTGAATGTAGTTGGGTACAACCCAAAGTCCATGACCCATACCCATGGAACTTGACCCATAACCCATTGCATGACATCATGCTTAAGTCATACATGGTTTTAATCCATGGCCCATAGTTTTAATCCAGGAACCATGGACTAGATGCATTGCATCTTGGAGATACATTGTATCTACTTTGATACCATGATCCATAACCCATGACCCATGACCCAAAACCCATGGGCAAAAGAGAGTGTCCCACGGACCCCCAGTAATATACTGGACGGATCCCTCAAGTGAGGGATCCGTGGGATCCGTGGAACAGTGGTTGTTTTTCTTCTATAAATAGTGAGCCATTTCTTCCTTTTGGGTTGCCACTCCCACACATACTTTCCCCAAGTATTGTAACCTTCTAACCACAGATCCTAAGGGATCTTTCTATGTAGTTTGTCTTTTATTTTTGTGTGATTCTCTAGGTTCCTCTTAAAGGCGAGATCACCACTTCTTGAAGTCGAGCAAGCTCAAGTCCATGAGTTGCCATACTTTGTTATCATCAAGACTACTAAGGTTCTCTTGTTGATAGTTCTTTCTTCCTCCATAGAAGTGTTGTGTCGAAGGCATTAGTGAAGAATGCCGAAAGAGTCAAGACGAAAGCATTATTGAAAGGTGCTTAAACATCCGTGTCAAAAGCATTAGTGAAGAATGCTAAAGAATTCAAGACGAAGGCATTAATGAAAGGTGCCAAGCGTTCGTGTCAAGGGCATTAGTGAAAGATGCCTAGAAGTCAAATCAAGTGGCATTAGTGAAGGAATCCAAGGTCGTATAATCGATGAGGTGCATCGTTATACAAATAGTGATAGTTTGTTTCCAAGGATGTTGATATCCTTGATGGTGTTGTACTAAGGAGTGGGTCTCCTTTGGGGTTAGGTGTTGTGTAGTGTTGGGTAGTATTTCCTCCATTGTAATGGAACTTGGTACTTAGCCTAGTACCGGATAAAGGGTTGGCGACATTGTGGTAGGTGTGGTTCTCCTTGGTGAAAGAACCCGGTGGTTAGCCTAGTACCGGAAATAGAGTAGGTAACGTTGTGAAGGCTTCTCCGCATAAGGAGTTGGTGCCGTGTAGTGATTACGAACTCTCGAGTAGGTAACTCGGGGAGTGGAGTAGGGCAAGGAAGGTGTCCTTGTAGCCGAACCACTATAAATACTCATGCCGTGGTTATGTGCTTCTTACTCTTTGTCTTTCATTACACTTTTATATATCTATCTATCAATGTCCAACATACACATCTAAATAGATTGACATAAGTCGATCTAAATATTTTAAAACGAAGTTTTAATTGGTAAAACTATTCATCCCCTTTCTAGTTTTCCACAGTTAGGAATCTCTTCTTCACTTGGGTCTTTTTTGCTCATGCACCCCTTCCAAATTTTTTCTTTTGTGGAGGCGTCCACGTTTCCATAATTTATTTTAACCTAATCATCAAATCCTAAATTATCTAACCAAGGTAGATCGGTTCTCTCATTGTCGTTAGTTGAGGTCCACAAAAATTCATCATCCCCAACTCTAGCTATACTACTCCCCCCGTTACAATGTACGTCAAACGGGTTACAAGAAGCCCAAAATATTTCACCAATGGTTTTTATCTTTTCACACCAATGCTTTCGTACTGCCTTGTTGTTGGTATCGCTTGAGTAGTCATCTTTATAGGAGATATCATCCTTGATTGATTTTTCATAGTCGACCTTAAGCTTCCTTATTAAACCTGCATTAATAATAGCGTCCCCGAATCTTATCATATGCCAATCATGGAAAGATAGATTCTTGAACTTGATATCATGTCTTTCAATCTCGTGGGGGCATGTCCATTCTTCAACTTTCATATTTCCACCCTCATTACAATAAAATGGATTACATGTGGGCCATGCTTGTGTAGATTCACCTTGCATGATTATTACCGGATTGAAGTAGTGTTTACTAGGAGGTTCCTCTACGTCCTTGATTGAGAAGCTCATCTTCCTTTCTTCATCGTTTGTTGAAGACCACATGTACTTGTTATTTGTCACCCTTTCTTTGTCATCTCTTCCATCGCAAATGTCATTATGAGGGTTACAAGAAGCTAAAAGGTCATACCATTTATCATTGTCCACTGGTATTGCCTTGCACCAGTGATACTTCTTCTTGGATGGGGATTTTGAGACAATATTCGGATTACCAGGCCAGGTGTCCGGGACTTTGGATCCTGATTCATCAAATTTAAGGAATACGTCAGGCCAAGTATTCAAGTTACGCCGTAATTCAGATGGGGAGTTACAGTGTAACTGGCTTCTGTCAAAACTTCCAGCTTCATTTTCTTGCACAATGCTAGAACTATCGTCAGATTTATCTTTTTTAGAAAAAATAGCCTTGCATGCTACCATCAGTTTGCTTTCTTGTGCTTCATTCCTTCTGTTTACTTCATCCATAAGTTTACCAATCATGGTCTCCAAATTTTTTAGCGATTCATCATGGCTGAAAGGGCTTTTTTTTTTGTACTTTCTTGGAAGTTTTTTAGCCATTCATCCTGCTCTCTTTGTCTTTTGGTGGAGTCTTCAAGGTACTTGTTGATCATATCCTCGAGATTAGACCTTCTTTCACCGAAAGGTCCACGATTGTAATATGCCGGACGTCCTCCCCGATAACCGTTACCGTTTTTATTTGACCCTTTGAACAGTCTATTTGCTTCACCATACTTGACTTCTTCGATTTTACTATCTTCGTCAATAAGAGGAAAATTTTTAGTGAGATGTCCTCTACCACAGCTTTCGCATCCGACTTGGATCACACTTTTCTTCAGCTTTAGCATGTCATGACCAAGATTTTCAAGCTTGTTAGTAATGGCGGCAATACCATCAAGACTTCCTCCTAAACTCCTATGGCTTCCACCTTCGTGCCACTTTTGAGAATGGGTGGCCATATTTTGTATAGCTTCCAAAGCGGTGTAGGATTCATTCCAGGGATCGGCCCCTAAGAATTGAGCATCTGCCTTGTAGCAACTCCAATACCCTTGTAGAAAATACTAACCTTCTGTTGATTATTAAGGTCATAAGTAGGGCATTTGTATAAGAGGTCATTATACAGATCCCAAGCTTGGTATAACGTTTCGCCATCTTCTTGTCTATAATTGTGGATTTCTTCTAATTGCTTTGCCATTTTTGAAGGAGGGCAAAATCTCTGAATGAAAGCCCTTTTCAGAAGATTCCACGTGTCAATTGTTCCACCAAAAAGTCTATCAACCCATTGTCTAGCCAACCCCGTAAGTGTCATAGGGAAAACCCAAAGCATAAACGCATCATGCGAAAACCTTAGGATGTTGAAAAGTCTTGCGATGTACAAAACATTCTCAACATGCTTGTAAGCATCTTCGTCTCTGTTTCCGGAAAAAGGGTTAGTACGTAGCTCCCTCGTATACTGGTCCTTGATTTCAAAACGAACCTCTACTCCAATAGCCGGCCTAACGAGCTCTGACCCTTGTTCATCCCTAGTCATAACAGATACTCCTCGAGAGTGAGGTTATCAATGTCCAAAACTACCATGGTACCTGAAACTTAAAGAAGATTGTGAGAAAACAAAAAATTAAAATGAACAAAAATAAAATACTTAACAAAAATCCTAATATAGCTCCCCGGCAGCGGCGCCAAAATTCTGATGCAGGATTTCCGACCAGGATTTAATATTTATATTTTCTCGTCTAACTAAGGTCTACCTAATGCACTAACGAGCAGGTGAACCTGATCGTGCGTAGTATAGAAGGTGGTAAAGCCGAGGTCATTCCCAATAGCTATGTAGATGATGATCCTATTAAGTCTAAGTGTCACTTGTTTTAACTGGTTTTGAGGTTGAAATAATTAAACTAAGAAATGAAATAAAATGCGCAAAGTAAATAGAGGTTGTGATTAATAGAGAGAAATTGTGCTAACCTAATTAATCATCCTATTGTTTAATGTCTATGTTTTATTACTTCCAGTTGATTCAAGGGGGGTTTAAGTCGCTAGGACAGCATTTGGTCAATTCGTCCTAACCTATCAACAAAGGCTCCTACCAGACGTCAAAGGTCTACTCCCTGAGGAGTCAAGGGTCTTAAGTTACCTAAGCCAAGTCATTAAGTAGCCTACATGCAAGATTCGAAACAATGAGTTCCCGGGTGCTAGCATCTTAGACACTCATCCCTAACTTCTTAAGTTCATCCGGACGACCGGTGATCATTTGGTTTGTTCACATAAGAGAGGAATTAGTTGGTCAATTCTTACCCTTCCAAACTCTATCTATCTACTTAGGGCCAGTTGGTCAATTCTCCTAAGCAACTAGATTCGACCGCATTTTAAAACTACTACCACGGCCCACGGTTCCCGTTG
This sequence comes from Chrysanthemum lavandulifolium, assembly GCA_022545495.1. Lineage (NCBI taxonomy): Eukaryota > Viridiplantae > Streptophyta > Magnoliopsida > Asterales > Asteraceae > Chrysanthemum > Chrysanthemum lavandulifolium. Next base: position 168,504,690 of record CM040242.1, read on the forward strand.
ATCGATTACAAGTCTTGCACATGATCGGTAGGATTCCTAAGAATCTCCTTGACGGGGTTTAGCATTTGTTCAAGCGTTTCTCAAACCGGAACGTCTCAAAGAAGACAACACGGAGTGAGTGAACCAATAATTGAGATTCACCGATTGATGAAAAATGATTTGAAAAACAATCGTGTATTGCTTGAAGAAAGAGTTTTGCAATCTGACGAAGGTTTTATGAGAAAGATCAATTTTTCAAACAAAATACTTTTGTATTAGAGAATGAGTACATTCGACGTGCTAGTGAAAAGAAGAGATTCGCGCATCGAGCGGTTTTCTAAAGTATTTTTCAATCGAGATACTTTTGAATTTTGAAAACATAAGTACACATTCGACGTGCTAGAGAAAGAAGGTTTGCACATCGAGCGGTTTTCCAAAAGTATTCGTCAATTTCATTCTGGACCAGGTTGATTCAAGAAAGAATCTCCCCATCGTTTCTATCCGGTTGTCACAAGCTTAATCTTTTGAAAAGATCTCACATGTCACCCACAAGAGCTTGTTTGATGTTGGCTCTAGAAGGATTTCCATCTTCATCGTGAATATTTTCATATCACTCGGATGTTACGGCAATACCACAAGGATAATCGTGGGACTCTTAATATATACTTACTTTCCACATTGTGTGAAAAGCAAGTCTTCAAGAATTTAGTGTCCTAACGAGATATTGTGGATGATCTCTTGACTCTAGACTCAATAGTGCATATTTGGTTCATGTCTTGGGAGACTAGGGAGAGGGTCTCCTTCTTCAATATCAACAATCTCAAGAGAAGTTGATAGATAATGTCGGTTCCCGTGAGAATGAAACAAGCCCTTTTAAGAGGAACTTGAGTGGTTTGGGAAGTTTAGTGCGATGCATCAGGGTCCATGATGTCTTGTCTTCAATACCAGTGTTACCTTAGTAACCACCCGGTAGCATATGAATTGAACCCGGTTTACGCCTAAGGTTGAATTGATGGAGGCTATTTCTTTTCACCCTTTTATCATTCATTTCTTTTCATTCTTCAACCCCTTCGATTAACTACTGAGACTTCATAACTAGAACCTTGTTGGGTTTATTCCATTACTAGCTCGGTCTCGATGCACTCTTCCCATTCCTCACTTTTCTCCTTTTTCAATATACCTAAGGACTCTACACTATCTAGTGGATTTTCCTGGTAGATCCCTCAGGTTACGGCGGATCGTGGGAGCGAATACCTAACCTAACCATCCTTATAACACCATGCATAAAGTAAATTGGTCGGTCTTTTGGTACAGTTCATTCTTCATTAAAACCAATTGAAAAATCATTTGAAAAAACAATCAAGGTACTTGTGATACGAGATCAAAGCATTTTGTACCTTAATAGTTTTGATCATTTAGAAAATGCTCCCCCTCAACATGTGCATATGATTTTGAAATTGTTTAGCACATGGAGGCAAGAGTTCTTTGAAATAATTTCTTATTGAAATAATTTCTTGATCACAATTTCCATGGAAAAAGCCATTTGATTTTCATGGTAAAATTCTCCCCCTCAATATGTGCATAGGATAAGTGAAATCATTTTTATCACATAGAGGCAAGAGTTCATTTGAAGCACATCCACAATCACAAAATCCATTAAGAAAACCATTTGAAAACACAATCAAGGTACTTTATAATCTCTTTTTAAAAAAAAACTTTTGTACCTCGATGGTTTTGCTCCCCCTCAATATGTGCTTCGAGACGAAAGCGTTTAGCATTTATGAGAGAGCACCGCACAATTGAATCAAGCGATCACCTTTTATCAAATTTCATTATTAAATCACAAATTCTCCCCGATCAAAATATCAAACCCTTTGAGATTTTGGATCCCAAGTGATTTAATCTGGTTTATAAAACATGGGAGAATATGTGGCTGGTTTAAATACTCATCATGTTTTGGATAAATCCTCCTCCTCAACATGTGCATTGTGTATGAAATCGTTTGGCACATGGAGGCGGGAGTGCCTTTAAAGGACTAAAACCAATTCTATTTAAGCAGTTTGAGATTTAAACCACGATCTCTACCCGATCGAAATATCAAACCATATGAGATTTGTGATCCCAACTGATTTAAATCATTTAGAAAATTTGGGAAAGGCGTGGCAAGATTCAATTTTGAAAGATGATAGATAAGGACCATTTAAGACATTAAAGATTGTTAGTGTCGGGGTATGATAGTTTTTAAGAGATCTTTTAAGTAAAACAAAACAATTTCACAATCAAACAAAACGTAAAAATTTCATTTTGAAAGACCTTGATTCTAAAGAAAAAATCATACCATGACATAACATTAAATCTTTATATCACCACTTATTATCGTACAAGGCGGAACTTTTGTGAAGAAACATCGTTTGAAAATATTTTATTTAAATCACTCTCCCCTCAATCCATGACGAGTCAATAATTGAGTGACTTAGGTTTGATAACATGAAGTCGGTGATTTTCAAAATTAGTCAATATATTTTCAAAACAATATATTCCATTTTCAAAACAATTTATTCAAATTTATTCAAAATTGTTTAAAAATGGTATCTGCCTAAAGATCGTTAGGTGGTTGAGAAGCTTACATTGTTCTTTGTAGGGTTTGGAAGAAAACCGTCTGCAGATGCGGTGAGACTTCTTCTTATGTTGCATTTGAATGCCAACGAGGTCCAATTAAGCTCCGTTTCTTCATTTGTCAACCCAAGATATAGTTACCCTTTCCTTCGGCATCCAATCATCATCAATAGTGGGATCCGGATCGGGAACATTCTTATACCAATATACACCGCATCGTTAGTGAACATACATACAAATATATGGTGGTCGACATCACCCAAACGATGTCGACTAATAAAAGTCAATCCAACATATCAATCAATTCATATATGGCATGGGGTTTATGTGTTAATCAAACTCTAATCATCTAAACCCTAACAATCATATCCTAAATTCCTAGTCCTTCGACACGTGCAATTATCATTTTAATTAAGCACGTTGGATAATTAAGCTCGTTAGATGATATAGATTTGAAAACATTCTCCCCTCAATCAATGACTCATTTTATAAGAAGTTTTAAAAGCGTTGAAGTCATTGATTGAGTTTTCATTTTTTTTTTTATATAAAACTACTGAATCGATTGTTTTAAAGCAACTCATTTACCACCATTTTTGAAAAACACCAAATATTTTTAAAGAAGAATTTTAGACGGAAAAACATTTGTGTAGGAGCAACAGTCCTTGACATACTTTCCTTGTTTTGTTTTTAGGAAAAGTGCACGAAATATTTGAAAAATAGGTTTTAGCGTGGCACTTTCCTTCCATGAAGAACGGGTTGCTATCTGAAATAATAGCAAGCCATTTTTGAAGCCCGGGTTACAGTCTGAAGTAACTGTAAGCCATAGTTTTTGACATGTTTTGGAAAAGAATATTTACACCTCCTGCTCGAACTTCATCTAAAGTCCCGTGCCATTATTGAATGACATTTCTAAGACCGTAGATGTTATCGATACCGGAAGACATGTCTTAGAAAAACAATATTTTGGTCTTTTTCAAATTTTCTAATTTTATGGCTTTTGTTGGTTTTATATTTTCTATTTTCTTTTTGAGGTTTTCTATTTTGTATTTGGTTTCTTTGGTTTTATATTTTTGTATTTTGTTTTCGATAAATATTTACAAATATAGAATAGATGATATAGTTAAGAAGATGATGATCGAGTACCGAGATAAGGATATCGAAAAGACGTCGTAGAAGATAGAATTGCCATCATCTTAAACATCCACCACCAAAGCTTCCAAGGGCTCTTGCATTGAGAGAAATTGAACCATCGAAAGTGAGACTCAGCGACTTCACCCCAAACCGAAAATCCATAAGATGGCAGATTGAAGCTCTATTTCAAGCTTGCCTTAGCCAGGTGCACAGATAAGCACACCACTATCATAAAATCCGTTGCTCCATTTAAGAACGATAATCAAGGATCTCCATTCGGGGTTATATCATCAAGAAGAATAGCAACGTATCATCCCACTCATAAATAATCTTCTCAAATTTCATAACCACTGAATTCTGAAGCAATCCATTCCAAAAAGGTGTCAAGAGAACAATTCCCCCAAGTAGTTGAATTGATGCAGTCCGTCTCTTAGTATAATGCTCAAGAACTCTCCCGAATACACTTCATGAGGGGAATGAAGAACACCTTCCCATGTTCACATTTTTCTTCCGAGATGAGCGTGTATGAAGCTCAAGAACCGAAGTACACCAATATCCAAGAACTCTCCCGAATACACATCAAGAGGTAATGTAGAACACCTCCCCTATGTTCACATCTTTAGTCACGATGAATGTATGAAGCTCAAGTATCCAAGTATACCAATACACAAGGAATGAATAGCGATAACATTGAAGAAGCGAGGCCAAGTCGATTATCTGCGGGTGACAATCTGCGGATGTCGACACCGAATAAGTGATTATATCTACGAATCATCGATTAAGCACTCAGTGAAACAATGAGCATCCCCAATGTACATTCTCTCTCCCGATCATTGCGATACCATCGAAATCACCACATACTAGTGTACCTCTTTTATCTTGAAAACTTTCTCTAACATCACTTCCCCACGTAGATGAAATACTAACACAAAAAGCCTTGATGAGTAAAACCTTGAGTTTCTCTGCGGTCATGACAATTGTTTTCCCGAGATATCTTGATCACTTAGAAGTATTAAGCTCATCAAGTTTACTCGCCATGAGTCAAACCTTGAGTTTCTCTGCGGTACTAACATTTGTCTTCCGGGATGTCTTGATTACTTAGAAGAATTAAGTTCATCAAGTTTACTCGCTTTGTGTTTATATGTGAGTCTCCTTTCTCCTTGTTGGTATTGACACTTGAATCGAAGAACTCTTTGTAAGTCCGTATACTAGAAATACTAGAAATATTTTGAGAAGAACATCATTAGCTCGGATGTATCGTGAGAATCAACTTCTTTGAAGAATAACGTGAGCAAGTCTAATTAGGGATTAAATTTAGCATTTCAATCTCCCCGATTAGTGCTCTCCCTAAGCCCGACAATCTGTTTGATACATGCCCATAATAAGAAGAAGTCTTTTGATAATCACATGCAACTCGTCTTTTAGTCTTCTAACATATAGCGAGAAAATATAGAACCATTGTAGACTCGACCTTCTTCAAGATTGTCGGTTGGGGAATAGATAGTTAACATCTTCAACTCACACCAAAAAGCATCCCACCAAAAACCATCCCATTAACTTACATCTTGCAAATCCCTTAACTAAAATCCTCCCAATCAAACAAAACGAAAGATGTTCATCAAGGAAATCAACAATCGAGGCCGCACGAACATACAAGATGGTAATACCAAACTACCAATCACATCAAACAAAACGGATAGATTGTTCGGAATCATCATGTTCTTGTATCGTGAAGCATTAACCGGAAGCACTTTGTCGATAAACTCATCAATCCGAGTGAAGATGTCAACCAACGGCTCTTAGAAGAGAAAAACTCCATGTGAAGATGACCCGATAAGAAGAAGCTCAGTTCTTACATGAGTTTAGAGCCGTATGACCATTTATATTCTCAAATGTCAATTAACAATGCAAAAAATTCACACTTCTTCTCCCCCTCAAGAATTGCATACGGAGATGCCATTCTTGACTAAATTAGTGAACATTATCCAAATGTAGTCTATTCACACTTCTCCCCACAAAATCGGCACATGATGTCGTCATCGTCATTATAGTTGAGAAAGTGGAATCGAAAACAATCAACGATGGCCGGTTCACTTAATGGTGAGCGCATGGAAAAGCATGAAGCATGTTGATGAGAATGGTCATAATAAGAAGATTTCTCTTCTTCCGAAGATAAAGCGCGACACGTACACTTTTCTTTTCATTGAGGAGCGAGGCTTGAGCTGTTGTGTTCAAGCGTCATAAGAAGATTTCTCTTCTTCGAAGATAAAGCGCTTGAAACGTACACTTTTCTTTTCTTTAGAGTCACGAGGCATGAGCTGTTGTGTTCATACGTCATAATCTCTCTTTTTACTCTCTTAGCAAAACATGTAATCATCCCATTATCATTCGATGGGCTCTTTGTAGTGACGGTGATGGAGATAACCCAATATGATGAATTTGACCACGAAGTAAACTAACCCGAACTCATGACTTAAACTTGCACATATGTAACAAAGAGCGGTGTCGAGAATTCATGCTCCATTGAATCTCTTAAGTACTCTATACTCTTCAACCAACCAACCATCAAGTAATAGGCGTACATCACCTTTTGAAAATCCACAATTGAATGTGACATCGAGCACCTAACGTAACTCCTTAAGTGATAGTTATTTTGTGGTGGTATGAGCAATTCCCCAGTGGTAAAAGAAAAGTAAGCGACACCCAACAATAACTAGATTTCCAAGTCTTCGTTTATGATAGTAAGCTCGAACAAGGATCATGAAGAATCTTCATCCAACCATCCCGATACCTTGGATACTAAGTACACTCGCTCGTGATGTTTCATTTCAACCTCAAATAAATAATAGCGAATTAACCCCGTTGTCACATCTTCTGGTTCAAAACTTAATTCTAGCCTCCTTTGACGTTTATAGTGAACTATGATAATGGTTTCCATCCCGACCATGGTTAGAAGCACAAAACCCCGTAAAACTTTGAAATAGCCAAACCGCCATGAATATCCAAACACACATCCAATTCATGAAGTACACCTTTTATCCTTCTTGAAGTAGAAACCGTAGTACCGACATCGAGATAAGATCGAAATACACCTTCCTTTCTCGGGATGGTCCATCAATCTGGATTTTGCGGTTCTATGGTTTAAACCGAGAAATAGTTTCTTCAGCGGATTTTACAAAACCAAGAATAAACCGCAAGATAGATTCGAATGCTCATTACTTTAACGAGGATGTTTCCATAGTTACGGGATTTTACAAGTCTATGATTTAAACAGAAATAATTTCTTTCATGGATTTTACAAAATCAAGACAAAACCGTAAACAATGTCGACTTGAATGTGTTAAGACAACTTTGGTTTCGGTGAATATACATTTTAGGGAACATGCATTGGTTCTTCAACGATTCTTCTCCACCATGAACAATTCTATACCCAAATGTGGACAGCTTTACAAACCATACTAAGTCAAGTAGTATATACTACTTCCCCCTGGAGGTTAGCAAACATCTTAAAAAAAATCATAATGACGGCGTGATTCTTAGAAAGATTTTGCTTAGACTGTGTAGTATCATTGACATTGTGTGGCGTCGAATATCTCATGGGAATTGCAGAAATTGAACCTCCATTGAATCATCGGCTAATAGTAATGACCACATATAAAGATAACGTCACTTCAATAAAACCGTACACAAACCCGTAGTCATTTTCACTTTTTCGCTCAAGCGTGAATTTGTATCCTTCCGTGAAAATTCATCATACCAAAAATACCATTCAAATTACCAAAAAAGAAAGTATGTCAAAAAAAAATCCGGGTAATATCCTTTGATAGTTTAATTCGAAAAATGCATTCCATTTGAGCCTAAGATATCAGCATATTCGGATCCAAGCCCAATGTAGTACATCACAGCCCAAATCATTGACATTATGTGAGTTCCGTTATCCATCACAGCCCAAATCCACTCTTAACATAACTCGGTTATATAAAATGTGTCACACACACATAACTTTTACCTACACTTAATCACACAAACCCTAAAATTATTCAGATAAGTATGCGCCCCCATCCTTATGACACACTCCAATCGGATCTCATCAAATACACCGAATATCATCAAAAAATTTTATTTCAAACTCATCTCATCTCAATTTTATCATCAGTAACAAATCTCATTCCACACACCAAATTCAGAAAACATATCGATTACCATATATGAATGAAGAACTACAAAGTTTGAGGCTTCAAGATCTTTAATTCAAGGTCTCGGGTAGGTTTCTTGATGTTGTGTTTTTCGATTTGTTTTTCCATTCTTAAACGAAATAAAGAAAAGGAGATAACAATGTTGTTATATTCTTTCTTTGTCTTCGAATAATATCACAAACAATTGATCAATGAGGATAACTGAGATCGATTATTAATTACTGATTTCGAGTCTTTGATATGAATGAGGGTTGGGGAGTGATTGTGAGGGTTCATTGAAGTGAGTCTAGATTAGGTTAAGAGGATTGAAGGTTTTTTCAATTTCGGATATGTTGATACTTCATACGGACTGATGATGGTGTTGAATATAAACTGAGGTCGTGATGAGGTCTTTGGTATTAGGTTGTTGTGGTCGTGGTCTTTAAGCAGTCGTCATCTTTTCTTCTACCTTTCTGTTAAGTCAAGTCTACTTGTAAGTCATGGAGTCAAGTCGCTAGCACTAAGTCGCTAGACCAAGTCGCTAGCACTAAGTCGCTAGACCAAGTCGCTAGCACTAAGTCGCTAGACCAAGTCGCTAGCACTAGTCACTACGACTTGTTAAGTAACAAGTCGCTAGTTTTTTTTTTTTTTTCAAGTCGCTAGGAAGCATGCATTAAGACATTTGACTTTACCGATGAGTTTTCCGGCCAAAATCCGACGATATTCAACCAAACCCAGAAATCTGTCATAAAAATACCATTTTGACCTATTCGAATAACACCATGAGACTTTACCAGATTGACCATATAAAAGACCAGAAGGACCACTTTTGTTTCACAGATTTGTTTCACGAATATCGGTACAAAAGTCACAAAAATATAATATTCAAGACTGTTAATAAAAACTTGAGAATAAAAACAGTAAGCAATATGATTGGACCAAGTAACCATTTGACCAGCAGAAACAAAAGAGTTGTTAAAAACCAGTTTACCCATACAGAAATAATCCGACCACACAAATTCACAAACCAGTAAACAAGTATCAAAACCACAACAACCATGGTACGAAACCACACAAATCACCATAACACAATAAACCTTGGCTCTGGTACATAATTACAAATACTGACCTCTAGGCTGTAACTACCATCGAACTAAACTGCACAAACTGCATACACTTAATAACGTAGACAACGACAATTATATGGAAGCATGAAAACATAAACAATACATTCAAGGAATCATAACTAGGATAGCACCAAAGATACTTAGCCGATCATATTAAAAGAAACAATGAATTTAATGTTTAACATAATGAAAGACATGAAATGATCGCTAATGCTTATCGATATGGATTGATTCCTCCCTTGGAGATGGCTCCGTATGCTCCGTATGATCTCCCTTTGGAACCTTCTTCACGTTCTCAGCCTTTGAGTTGTGAGTTAATGATATCAAATGCATAATCTAGGGCTTGTATTTATAGGCACGATCATAGTTACGGCGTAACTTGAGCTGAGAGTTACGCCATAACTTAATTATCCTCCTAATGTAACTCTCGTTAACTAGACTACGACGTAACACTAGGGGAAGGTTACGTCGTAGTTAGAAGCTCCGCCGTATAGTGGATGTGGGTTACGCCATAACTTAACTAACTCCAAAACAGAACTCTCGTTAAGTGGACTACGACGTAATGCTTGTTAAGGAATTATAGCGTAGTTGATGAAGGCGCAAAATATTTCATGACCTAGATGATTAAGGCGTAACCTTAGTTGGGAGTTATGCCATAATTGCTGCTGAGTAGGCAATCCGAGATAAAACACTAGCTACGGCGTAATGTGAGAGAATGAGTTACACCATAGCTTCTTCATTAGTAGCATACTATCATAAACCGTTAGGAAAATCTCCAAATCTGCGTCTCTTAAGCTCCAATGCTCATAATTTACCTGAAAGTGAAATATAAAGGAATACAAGCGTAAATCCATATAAATGACATAAAATATGAGCATTATCGAGGGAAGTTGACACTAAAAAGTCAGGACTATTTGAGGTTATCACCTACCATTTGGGGAGTCGAGGGTCTCATGCAACCTAAGCCAAGTTATTAAGTACCCTACATGCAAGATTCGAAATAATGTGTGCCTGGGCACTAGCATCTTAGACACACATCCCTAACTTCTTAAGTTCATCCTTCCGAACGATGATACTTTGGTCAATTCGCACAAGAGGGATTTGATAGTCTTTTGGTCAATTCTTACCAAGCCTCTCTACCTACTTACTTAGGGTCAGTTGGTCAATTCTCCTAAGCAATTAGATAAGACCGCAATTCAAAATTACCAAAACTAGGGTGACTACCAACGAACTATGCATGCATACACTAGAAACAATGATTGAGGAATGAAAACATAAACAATACAATCAAAGAATTATAACTAGGCTAGCACCAAAGGTGCTTAGCCAAACATATAAAAAATTATACCAACAAAAATGAATAAAACATGAATTGAATTAAACATATTGTTTGAAACAAATTACTTGATGTAGAGCTAATAATGATGATGATTGCAAGTGAATTCTTCCTTGAAAGATGGTTTGGAACTGCTGGAAATTTCCTTGGAGTAGTGCCCTAATCGACCCCTAAGAGGGGTGAAGAGAGATGCCCTAATGCGCAAAATTCATCCTCTATTTACAGGATTCGCAATGGTTACGGCGTAACCAAACTTTAAGTTACTCCGTAACCTCAGTTACGGCGTAACTAAATTTTTAGTTACTACGTAAATTTAGTTATGGCGTAACTAAAGTTTTAGTTACTCCGTAACTTCAGTTACGGCGTAACTGGGTTTTAAGGTTATGGCATGACCTCTTCAGCTTTTCATAATATCAATATTGCAACTTAGGCCCTTGAGTTCCTTCAATCCATTTATGGAGACCAATACATAAATGTGTTAATTGAGCATCGAACTTCGTATGTAGTAATATTACGGCGTAACTAAATCACCGGTTTACGCCGTAATTCTTTGTTCGCGTATACTTATCCACTCCATAATTCACTTTATGGCGTAACTAAATTACCAAGTTATGTCGTAGCTTTCACATTAATAATTACGGCTTAACTTTAAGAGTTGGTTTAGCCGTATCCTTCTTGCCATCATATTTACGCCGTAACATCATTAAGCAATTACGACATAACCTTCACACATAATACTTTGGCCTTCGTAGTATGAGTTACGGCATAAGTTAATCGCCCACTTACGCTGTAACATGTCTTCAGAATATATTTTTGCATATGTTTGGCTTTTTCTTGTATCTTTTCTGCTTCAACGCCTCATTTATCCTGAAATGTAAATATGAACGAATATGAATGAATTAAGGACCATATTTATATAAAGGGAAAATAAGGCAAATAGACTGCGCGCCCTGAGTCTTATCACTTTCCGGACCACACTTTTTTGCGGTATGAAAATAGACCAGTTTCCCAACGATTTTCTTTGAGCCAACCATGGGGTGCCACGTGTCCGAAAAAGCTATGACACAAGTACGTATTTTGAAAGTATTTGTCATGTATTGTAATGTTAGGTTCCCATATTAGTAACACAAGCATCAATATGTAGAAATAGAGATAAGAGTGATCGGATGAACAAGTTAAACACACACACGAATGAAATGAGAATAGTTATGCGTAAGATGTAATGAATAAGATGAACAACCAACCTTCAATAGAATGTTTACAAGAGTATTTATAGGGCAAGGAGCTAGGGCAACACTTCTAGACTCCTTCCCTTCTTATGGGCTTGGGCCAAGGCTTATGGGCCTTCTACATAAGCCTTAGCTTAATAACAAACATAAAGGCCATAGTAAGCTAACTATTACATATGAATCACTAACACTTGAATTAAGGTTTAGGAGTGATTCCAACAATCTCCCCCTAAGTGTTGGTGATGAATGAAAGAGTAATACATGTTGTAGGTGCAGATGTAATAGTAGCTTTGACGTCTTCTGACATTCTTCTTTCTTGTGAGAAGAAGTGTCTTGATTAGAACAATCTCCCCAGTGTAGAGAAATTGTTTCCTTTGAACAGTTCGGTTTTGACGTCATCATTTACTTTGTTCTTTGATCTTTGTTCTTTGTGATGATAGTGATAGTATGTTGTTGTTGTCTGCATCAGGTCTGCTTCGTTGCTCCAGAGTCTCCACGTCTTTCTCCAACATGCTCACACGCTCTTTAATGTTGGATTACAGTACTGATGAAGTTCTCTTAGTCTTTAAACTTTGTAGATTCTTTGATTAGACGAAGAATCATTCTGACTTTTGTGTTGCCTTTTGAGAGAACTTGAATTAGTAATGATGTTGGTATGAGCATGTGAAGAATCTGCACGATCGATCCGCTCCGAGCTTCCATAAGAAGAAAAATACACACGGTTAGTAATAAGCGATTCCGGCGCTTACAAGTTTGAATTTAGAGGGTGTTAACACATAGTGTGAAAACACATCTCTAATTCTCACAAAGGCCGTTCTGAACTGAGTCCCATAAGTGAGATAACACGATGTACCAAAGTACACCTATAGTTCGGATGAGTCGAGGTACAGAAGCATCACCTCACGACGTAGACCGTTTAAGACACACTAAGCGTAATCCACGGGGAGTTACCGAGTGACTGTTGTCGGGCTATTTGATTCCGTGGCGGGAGTTTCCATTCAATCACCGAGGATCACATATGTGAACCTCTTATAACTATTCTTGACAGATTGCTAAGATTTGTGAAGGACACGATAATATATCACTTGCGTTCTTATTGTTGAGCGACAAGCGATGAATTGTCAAGTGTACCTAAGAGATCTTTTGATGAATCTCGTGGCTCTAGACTCAATAGTGCACTTTGGTTTTCTGACGGAGACTAGGGAGAGGGTCTCCTTCTTCAATACCGGCAATCTCTAAGAGAAAGTCGATAGTTTACGTAGGGTTCCTGTGAGAATGAAACAAGCTTACATTGGGAGAAACTTGAGTGGCTAAGAAGGTTTAGTGCATGCGTCCTTTGGATCCATGACGACTTTTATCTTTAATACGGTGCCATCTAGTGACGACCAAGAGCATATGTATTGAACCCGATTATGCGCTTTAAGTTGAATAATACGGAGGGCTATTTCTTTTCACCCTTTTCTTTGCTTTTCTTTTTAATTCTTCAACTCCTTCTTTCTTCGATTCTCATTTTCTCCTTTTTATAATTGTACCTAAGGACTTCTAAGTACTAACTATTTGTGATATCCTTGGGTAGATCCCTCCGGCTCTGGCGGATCATAGGACGGTTATTCCTAACCTTAGTCACCTTATAACTCCATGACTAACCTATGTTGCCATAAAACCATTTTCTTGAAAAATCTCTCAAAGTGTTTGTGAATGAAAAACATTTTGTACCACTGTGAGAGTTTTGTCTTTTAGCATAAATACTCCCCCTCCACACGTGCTTAAGTGTTTAGATAGAAATCTGCACGGTGAGAGAAGAGCGCGTACTTTTGAATTGATCGACTCAAGACAGACAATCCCCCGCGAGACACGGTTACGTTGCATAGTTAAAGAGTTACATTTTCAGCTTTTAGGTGACAACTAGCTTTAATAACTACCTTGAAGGTGTGGACAAACCTTGAAAGGTTGTCAAACCCGTCAAAGTTCATGTCTATCAAGAGCTTCTCGAATAGGTACAATTTACTTGGATAAGTCTTTGGAAGACAAATCTTTTCAATGTATGACTGTTTAGATCCCCATCAATTCATGGGTTAAGTCTTTTCATACGACGATTCAATAGCAAATCAACATATTTCTTATCACAATAATTTTCTCCCCCTAAAAAATGGCATATAAATGTTGTTTTTGATAACGTTGATACTAAATATGACCATTTCAAGTTTTGTGGAAAGATTTCCACGAAGAACATTTTGTTTCAACAAAGATTTAAGCAAATACTCACCCTCAACAAGTAATTCTAACTTTTGAGGTTTTTGAAAAACGTAAGGGGATATACTTGTTCTTTTGAGCAAAACTTTGAAAAATGAAAGTTTTGATAAGTTTTACTCAAAAGTAAGACGCTTTCACTCCTTTTATCGGATTGTGGCACTGAAGCGTACCACATGGTCCTTTCATTACAAGAACGGGTTATACACTGTTATGTGTGCACAAGCCATTGTCATTAAATAATCACACATCCAAATTAATATGAAATTGAAACAGTTTAAGGGGTACCAGGTAGTCAAGCAATATTTCCTGGAATGCGAACAGGGCGTTGATAGCATGTGAGATTAATCCTGGGACGACCACCTACAAAGCTCTCTAGAGTTCCGAACTGGTCCCTTCTATACAACCTTTCATCGATCCGAGTGATGATCCTCTTAACATCCCATTTTTCCTGAGAATTCCATCGCTTCTTCGACCGATGCCTTCATGTATCTCCTTTAACCGATAAGCTAACCCATCCCCGACCTTCTTCGAGTGTGATCCCCAAACTTATGAAGATCTCTACATGCCATCAAGCGGTTGCGTTGTAGTTCACTACGGTAAACTACTCCGAATGGTTTCTTGGCGAGTGTATTGTGGAAGTCGGTTGATGTCGGGAATTTCTAGGCGAGTGCAGTGAGGTTGACACGAGTGCGATATGATTCAATGACAAGTTGTAAATCTTGACACGTTCTGGATCACTAAGCTTCGATGAAGATGAGCAAGGACTTGATGTATTCACGTTGAATTTCGATCGAGAATTGTCTCATTCTTCCCCGTACCTTGGCAAGATCTGATCTTCAATGTCATTGAGAGATAAGTTACGAAAGTCCGCTTCACGTAATTCATAGTCCCTTTCGTCTTGTCTTTTGACCACGGCGGTCTTGAGGAAGGTGTATTCCCATTTAGGCGAAAGAGTGACATGCTTAACACAGAACGATCCCTTTATCCTTGTACATTTCATGTTGAGACTTTCGAACTGGCGCTTTTGTAGTAGATTAAATCGGTGTTCGGGCCAATGGTGAATCCGTACATTGCATCAATGTCATACCGTTCCACTGTTGAAAACATGTGGGTAGCCTTTTCTTCGATGGCTATGCGGTTTGAGTATATGGCTGCCGGAGCGGAAGTGTAAGTGATGTAGCGTATTTCTTTGAACTATAGCTACCGTGTGAAGAAATTCCAAATCATTGTTGAAGAAGTAGCGGAATGGGATCTTATGTTGATCGGTTGTGTCGTTGGTAGAGGTTTAGACCAATCGGTGTAGTATGGAGCCTTGTCTCTTACGGTGAAGTCGATTTTGCTTGAGGTTGAGCCAATCAATGTTGTTAGACATGGCTCGTGCTATGTTTTCAAGGTGATATTCAAATTCAATAGCACTTTCCAAGCTATCTTTGAGTAGTTGAAAGGCTTCATTCTTGATTCGTTTCAACTTTGATTTCATCATTTTCTTCACTCGGAACTTTTCTTGCAGTAACTTAGCATGCTCCAACGTACGACCTTCTACCATATATGGATCATCAGTTAGGTCGGGAGTAGCATCAACAAGTGTGGAGAACCAATCATACTTGGTGTCGTCTTCGTCTAGCCATGAGGCGACATCACCTTAGCGTCTTCTTCTTTTCTTTGGCCTTGATGAGGATGATGGTTTCTTTGTTGAGCGGGAGAGGTAGGTTGTTGTTGGGGCTCGGGGACTTCCTCATCGTCACCACCGGTATACTCAAGTGATCACCGATTTTCTCTGTCTAGGGTGGTAACTCGAGTCCCGAGGTTTGTCGATGAAGAGCGTGGAGGAGATCATTGTTGAGATGGAGTCTGTGGAGTGGAGGTGGCATGGAGGATGATTCTCCGGACTTCTTTGAATGTTTAGGTTCGTTATCTTTATCCTTATCTTTATCTTCATCGTCTCTTGGGCGTTTAGGCCTTTGAGCTTCTTCTCTCGCATCTTGATTTGAGTAAGTATTCGGCAATGCTTCAAACAATTTACCTTCGTAAGAAGTAAATGTTGCATTGTTTAGACATTTGAGTTACTAGCACTGAAACCAATTCGAAGATCGAGAACACTATAGGATCGATGGGGTTGATTTTTACGGTCACAGGTGTTGATCTTATAGTTTGCTTGGCCAAATGCATCGATTTGGATAGAGTTATCTGTTGAACATCTCTCTTGTCACGCCCGGAACTTTGTCGAGTAGGCCGATGAGTATAGCCCTTAATCATCTCGTTCGGTTCCCTTGGACATCACGTTGCATGAACTTGAATATACTCCTTTCATTAGACATCTTTTCTATCTCGTTATTAAGATGTTTGATGTTGTCGGTGAGTATATCTAAATTTTATTTGTCACATCTTTCTTCCCGACACGCTTGA
This sequence comes from Chrysanthemum lavandulifolium, assembly GCA_022545495.1. NCBI lineage: Eukaryota > Viridiplantae > Streptophyta > Magnoliopsida > Asterales > Asteraceae > Chrysanthemum > Chrysanthemum lavandulifolium. The sequence goes on from CM040242.1 coordinate 168,520,942, forward strand.
TGGCTTTAACAATCCTTGTCTTTTCGAGATATCCAAGAGTCGGTTGGTTTCTTCACATATTTGGATGTGGATGTGGATCCGGTTGTTCCTTTGGATGGTGAAGGTGAAAAGTGAGAAGACGAATCGATGATGAAGAGTCGTGAGGTGATTCGGGGTCCTTAGGAGGTTCGTGTTTCCTCCTTAGAGCGAGTAGGATTGTCAAGAAGATAATCATCATAATTCACTTGGTCATCTTGTCCAGTTTAGCCTTTACTTTAGCTTGAATGGGCCTCTTCATCTGCTTTGGCTTGAGCCGCACCTCTTCATCGACTTTTCTTTCTCATACTTTTCCTTTTCGGGTTCCTCAAAGTCATAATCAATAGAATCCTCCAGCGCTTTTGTTGTTGCTCAAGAGTGGTGGCACCAGTTCCCTTATCGGGTTGATTAACCGCATCGAGAATTGGTGTAGATTGACACCACCACTTGACCCTCCGGGGCACGCATTTGTTGTTGTTCAAACTCTTTTGCGGTGTGTTGGAGTCTAATGATTTTGAACTTCTTCCCGTAGTCGGTATCCAGTGGCTCTTCATCCGAGCTTTCTTCTTCATGCTCAATCTTGGACTCTTCCCTTTGCCTTGGTCGGCTATTGGACGGGGAGGTTTAGCTCTTGTTAGAGTGACATCGGTTGCAGTTTTAGAGTAGGTGACCTCTTCGTCTCATTTGGTTTCTCGAGCTTTCATCCACTAGCTTTCTTTGTGGTTCGGACTTGGGAATGGGAATAGGAACAACTTCCTTAGAGGAATCTGTCCTTTTGAGTGGAGGTTTCCTCTTTGGGAACTTTCTTTGACTCTCGGTGCTTGTAACACTTCCTCGCACTTGCCTCTTCCGGTTTTCCTTGTAGGTGTACCAATGGACTTTTCATCGAGAAAACCTACTTTGCCTTCTTCAACTGCTAATGATATCGTTTGTACAAATACGATTGTTTGATATCATCGGTTATAAGGTGATCCGCAACCTTGCACCTTGTTTCTTTGTTGTAGAGTCCTTAAATCGACAGAGAGTGTGGGCTCATACAACATGGATCGTGTTTGGGGTCATCGAGTCTCAAGGAATATCGTGATTATACCCTAGAGCTCGTTGGATCAACAGTTTGGTATATCTAATATACGGGATTTTGGTGCCAATCTTTTTAAGGAATGACATCATGTCGTCCCATATCAGAGCTTCAATTTCAATGTGTTTTATGTTGATCAAAGCCCAAAAGATTTGTAGTTCCACGAGCTTGGGATGCTCGTAACCACTATCACGTCCAAAAATTGATTTGGTGATGATGATGTAGAGGGTTCTCCATGGCTGAGGAATATTCTTAAGATCCACGTATGAATGCTTTGTGATTACTCCTGTAGCTTCATCATAACCAATGTCGATCATGAATTGCAGAACGGTCTCTTCAGTTGGTGTGGCATTGTATTCGGTTGGCTCGATGACAGGAATGAGAAGAACAGCCCTTAAATCTGCTGGTGTGATGGTGACTTGTTTGTGGTTGAGTGTCACCGTCACAGCATTTTGACCTTTGATCTTTCGCATTGTATGCCGGCGGTGAATGTAGATCTCGACCGTAGCGCGAATTGGTGAGCATGTTCGATAAGGATGATTCTTCGAATGTCTCTGAAAATTAGACAAGAAGACTACGGCGGTTGAGACTATCAAAATCAACCCGAAGGTTGTTCTTTCCTATCTTCATCGGATAGCCATTAGGAAGATATCTTCAACGGTGAAAACATTTGGTGCTTCCACGTTTTGCATTTGAGCGTCCATGTCATGATCCGAAGATATTTAGCCAAAAGAACCAACATATCGAAGACATTGCGTTAGTCAACAGATGGTTTTATTGTCCAATTATTGAATGTGATATGTCGATGATTGTTACGAGCCCAATGTCACTTGTTTGTCCAATAGTCCAAAGACGTCGTGATAAGTTTCATGATTTGATTAACTTCAAGTTTTAAAGTCTATGTTTTCACTTATTTTTCACAACTTATTAAACATTTAAGCTTATTAGTGACATTATTGGTTTTGTGGCGTTATGATTTATTTATTTACAAGTTTGCACACGTAACAATTCATAATTAAGGTTAAAACTAGGCTTAGGCATAGAAATGGCAAGCTTATGCGTAAACAGGAGTGATTAAACGCCTAAACGAAAGCTTATGCTTAGGTTCTTGACTTATGCGTAAGAAATATTACGCGTAGGAAAAGAGGGCCTTATGCCTAGAGCTTACGCGTAAGCGTATAAGGAACCTTACGCGTAAGGCTTACTCGTAAGAGTCAACCTTATGCGTGAGGTTCTTGTTTACGCATATCCTTCACGGGATCGCGTGGTCCCCAATGTAGAACCTTACGGCGTAAACGTTACGCGTGAAGATTTCTCTTACGCATAACATGCTATGCGTAAGGTGATACTTATGCGTAGATTGTAAGTAACCTTGATTCTGAATTTTCAAGCGTAGAAAACCTGAAATAAATTCATCTTAACATCAACATTAACACATACATTCATTTTATAATAGTTTTAAACACGAATACTCAATCAAACAGTTATGCGTAGATAATGTTTTACGCGTAGTCCTTAAAACCCTAAAGTTCAATTTCTACGAGTAAGATCTCTAGCCGTAGGAAATGCACCAAAGTTTATCTGGGATGTCTTAGAAGCCTAATGAGATGTTCTGTGCAAGTTTTAACATCAAACATGCTATGAATCAAAATTACCCAATTCGTATGAACTAAAACCCTACAATTCAATTCTTTCACATTTGATGTTACTGGGCAAGTTCTAAGCATGGATATCATCAATTCATCATATCAACAACATCTTACAAGCAACTAATTAACCAGAAACACTCACACAAGAAAATACCCAATTCACGCATAAACCCTAGTTTTCAAAATCAATCAATTCGTGTAACTGGGTGATGTTTAATGATAAAGATGGTTTCAATGATGTTAAATAAATGTTTTGACTTTATCATTTTAACCAAAAACACACACCATTGATTATGTGTTCATACGCTTATGCGTAGAACACAAAATCACTCATATATGAAAATCTAACCATTGGTTTTTGAAACGATTTAAAACCCTTGTTTGTAATCATGTTAAGAACACAAAAACACTTACAAAATGATGATCCAAAACACGGATTTGAAGCTTGAATTTTAGGCGTAGGATTAAGTTAGGTTGGATAATAAATGTGAAGAATTAATGAGTTAGGTGGATGTTTTATTAAAATAACTTTGAGCTTTTGACAGTTTTAGCCCCTCCACCTTTTCCATTTACATCCAATGTCCATAACTTCCATTTTGGTTACCAAACGAAGGATATTTTGAAAGAATTTTGACGACACTCCCCCTCGACTTAAAAAATAATGAAGTTTTCTAAATTTTAGTCCGAGGAGTGTCAGTAAACCAGAAAAAATGACCATCATTAAAGAAACAACCAGGACAAAGTATCATGCAAGTACAAGGTTTTATGAAACCGAAGAAATATTTGCTTTCTCCCCCTCAACACTTGATCGATAAAATACTGAATTTTGAAAGATTTGAGTATTGACGGAAGAATTGTACTTGCCATTTTGAAAGAAATAGAGATATAAGAATATTTTTGTTGTTTTATCAGATTTTATATTTTTGTATTTTGTTTTTGAAAATATTTACAAAAGAGGTTTTGGTGTTTGACTGGTTTTAAGAATGTTTTAAGAGTTCATCCAGTTCCTCTTGAGTCAAACACCGCATACCAATCTGTTGGACCAACTCATTAAACCTAGCATGAGCTAAGGCTTTGGTGAGAAGATCTCGCCAATTGGTATTCTGTACCCAAAAGTATAATTCAACTGCACTGTTCCACGTGGTCCTTGATGAAATGATATCGAAGATCGATGTGCTTAGATTTCTAATGTTGTCTTGAGTTGCGAGATCGCAATAGCACTCCGATTGTCGTAGTACATAGGGATTTTGTCAAACACGTAACCATAGTCTTTGAGTTGTGTTCTCATCCAAATGACTTGAGTACAACACGACATGGCTACATATTACGATTACATTGAGGAGAGCGATGTACAATCCCGCTTCTTGATTGCCATGACACCGCTTTATCACCAAGAAATTGTAATGCTCACGAAGTACTTTTCCGTGAATCTAAGCATCTGCGTGATCGACATCCCGAAAATGTTATTAGTTCAAAACCATAATCCTTCGGATACCGAATCCCCAAGTTAATAGTTCCCTTGATGTATCAGAGGATTCTTTTACCCTCAGAGAGGTGGGTTTCAGTTAGATACATGAGAGACCCAATAATACTACGGTATTTGGTTGGGTCCGCCAATTTCCCATGTAAATCAGCGTCTAGCTTCTTGGTATGAGCCATGGGTTTAACAATTCCAAATTTGTTTAACAATTCAAGGGCATATTTGGACTGACTCAAGAAAATACCACGGGGTGATTGATGGACTTGCATTCCGAGAAAGAATGTGAGTTCACCCATCATTGACATTTCAAAATGTTTTGGCATTAGTTTTGCAAAAGCATTTGAGTATTTTAAATGTGTTGATTCAAAAATGATGTCATCCACATAGATTTGAACGATTAAGATGTGAGCCCCGTGATACTGTATGAAAAGTGTAGGATCGACCGAACCTTTGGTGAATTTATTGGCAATGAGGAAGGATGATAACTTATCGTACCACGCCCGAAGAGCTTGTTTGAGACCATACAGAGCTTTGTTCAGTTTGTAGACATGGTTCGGGAACTCGAGATCAACGAATCCTTACGGTGGTGACATAAACCGTTTCTTCGATTGCCCATTCGTAAAAGCGGTTTTGACATCCATTTGAAAGACCGTTATATTCATATGAGCCGCGAGCGAGAAAGATCCGAGCGACTTCAAGGCGAGCAACCGGGTGAATGATTCTTCAAATTCAATACCCTCTTCCCCGCCTATAACCCTTAGCTACCGACGTGACTTGTTTCGATTCGTTCCTTGACATCTAATTTGTTCTTCCAAATCCATTTTAGACCAATGACATAGACCCACTGTTGGTCTTTCAACTAGTTCCCATACTTCAAGACGTTTGAATTGGTTGAGTTCTTCTTGCATGGATTCAATCCGGTTGTCTTTTTATTGCGTCTTTAATGTTTTTAAGTGAGATTGGCGGACAGGTGAGTGCATAAATGCAATGTTCTCCATTTGTGTGAAGACGTTGTCTTATTCTGATGGTTAATTCGGGTTACCAATAATATTCTCAAGAGGATGGTCTTTTGTCCAACGATGTGTAGAGGGTTGATGTTGGTATACATTGTGCATATTTTGAGGATTCAAATGGCTTGTAGATGATTCCAGCGACATCGTGCGGTAGCTTTCATTAGCAAACGGGTTAAAGAATGCATTTGGATCAAAATCTGCGGTGGGGTACGTCATTAAGAACATCGGTAATGGTTCGGTCGTTGGAATCGGTTTGTTCAACTATTGTTGTAGAGTCAATCGGTGGTGCTTCTTCAATAGTAGTTGTTGTAGCAGTGTATCGGTATAAGAGTATGATCGGGTTGAGCGGCGAAACGGATATACACCCGAGCACGTTCATCAATGTCATCACTAAGCAATGAGCAAATAGCTTTTCCATTTGTTGATGAGTAAGTGGGGCTTGGTTCAAATGATGATGGGGTTTGAGGAAAGTTTAAGCAGTTGTGACGGGTTCCAAGTCATACGCTCGTAAGCCATTCGATAAGTTCATTGAAATTTGCATGAATCGTTTCCATAACCTGTTTTGTATGACGATTCGGATCCGGAAACCCTTAGAATTTTAACAATATCCTATAAAGACTCAATGTCGACTTTGGCTTTGAGCTTTCCAAAGTCATCACGATCATTATTTGGGTAGCAAAGGGATCCAAATACATGAAAGTGTTTGAGATTCGGTTTATGGTTGTAGATAAGCTCAAAGGTCTTTTGTTGTGGCGTTTGTAATCATTGAATGATTTTGAGTATAGCATGCTGATTGATCTGACTTCCGCCCACAAGTAATCTGGAAGTTTAGCATTGATTAACATTGTTCTTGCGACTTCCACTAACGTGCGGTTTAGTCTTTCAACAACTCCGTTTTGTTACGGTGTATGTGAAATAGATGTCGATGCTCAATTCCACTTTCTCATAAAATTCTCAAAGAGTTTGGTTCACAATTCGGTTCCTTTATGCATTACGATTTGGCGGACGGTGTTCCGGAGTGAACTTGAATTTTCGTGAGAAGGTGATGATCATCGTGGAGCTTGATCTTTACTTGAAGAAAGTAGACCCAAGTCCATCGTGAGTAGTCATCGACAATTACCAAGATGTATCATTTGCCATTAATCGTTTGCACGCGCATCGGACCACACAAATCCATATAAAGAAGATGAAGCACATCTTTGAGAGTCGTGTTCCACTTTTGAAGGAAAATGAGCACGAGTGCTTTTCCCTTGTTCACAAGTCGAGCAAAGGTGATCTTTAGAATACCGGAATCTCGGAGACCTTCAACAAGTTTGTGTCGAGCAAGGTTGGTGATGGTTTGAAAGTTTAAATGTGAGAGGCAGCGGTGCCATAGCCGGATTTTGTTGATGTTGCCTTTGAAAGTGAGCAGACGGGAGATGAAGCAACCATGTCTTGCATTGAGATTATGTACGGACTAGAATTGCGAGAGCCAAACATTAGATCGTTTCCTTGTAGATCACAGAATGAAACAAGTTTTCTCCGAAAAGCAACTTCCAAATCTCCATCACATAATTGACCGATCGAAAAAGATTGTGACCGAGGCCTTCCACATAATAAACCACCGCTAATTTTGATATTGCCATTGATATAATCTCCGTAGCCCATGATAGGCTGCGAGTGATCATTCGAATATGACGGTGCCAATGAACTTTGCAATAAAGTTTGATAACGATTTAAGATTGCTGTCATGTGTCGGGAACATCCGCTATCAACAATCCAAAGGATGATCAGTACACCGCATTACACACGAGGCGACACGGATGGAATAGTAGTAGATGTGGAACCCGAAGTTTTAGAGGGTTCAAGCGATATAGTAGAAATACACACATCAATGATTTTAGGCATCCATTTAAATCCTAGTGTATTATGTATCCATTTACGCCATCTCCAACTAGTCTTAGCTTTAGTCTTAGTGAATGCATTAGGTGGTACTACATTCCTGGAGGTGATACTCGAGCTACAAGGATATCAATCGTTTTTAGAATCTAAAGAGGCGGTTTACCAAGCCACGACTTAGAAGCATTAGTGTGCCTAGAGGTATTCCTATTCTTAGGATTCCTTAAGCGAGACAAGATAGCTCTAGCAACACATTTGTCATGACAATCGAAAAGCATACTTTTACGACAAATAACACAAGAAGCATCAGACTCAATATCAAAAGTACTTAAAGGTTTAGCATTCGTTACAACACTTTTTCCATTACATTTGTCGAGACGCAATATCTAAAGTGGGTGCAACTTGAGTCTTATTCAAAGTCCTAGGGTGTTCTTCTACTTCATCATTCTTTATTGTTCTTTTCTTAGGTCGCAACTTCCTATTCTTCCTTGTATTGCTCCTAGGTGTGAAGTGCGGACGTTTGGAAAAGAGGCAACTATTCTGTTTGATGAGGGAAGCACATTAGTATCTTGTGTTTTGTCGGTAGGCAATCTGTGATCACGTTTGCTAAGTGTTACAGGTGCAATTCTCTTAATGATGTTAGGCTGAACTTGTTCATACTTTCCTAACATTTCCCTTAACTTAATGATAGTGTGCACCAAATCTTGATTTTCAGAACGAAGATTTCCAGAAAAATTATGAGTCTTTTGAGTAAATCAAATATGACACCATATTCCTTTTTAACTTTTGCGAGTTCTTGTGCATATTTTGAGATTTGACATTTCAAAGACACGTTTTGATCATCCAGTTGTTCAATTTTAGGATCAAAGCGATTTTGAGCGAATCAGGTGTGTTTGTTTTGCGAGAAAGTTCACGATTTTGACAATCTTTTGACACCATTGAAGGCGGCGTTTTGAATTTGAAAGTTCGTTTAACAATCGTTTATTTTCAACTTTTAAAGATTCGATCCGGTGTACATTATCGATATTCATAACAATATCAACGTAATCGGCGAGATATGATCGGATGCATATGCAATGATTGTAATAAAACAAGATTATTGATATCGGCATAGATAACATCTTCCAAGAGTCGATCAACATCTTTTCTCAACAATTTCTTTTCGTTTAGTATTTGAAATTGATGTTTATTTTCTCAAACTGTTTTCATGAGACCAAGTTCCTTGTGAAAATCCTTTCCCAATATAGTGCACAAGTTTTCAAATTTTGACATGGGGTAAAATTCTTTTCGAAGAATATCTCTTTGTTCTCGCACCATTGGCGATTGAAAATGTTAAACTTTTATTTCAGAATGAAATTCAATCTCACGTTCCAAAATTTTAAGGTCAGGTAAGAAAGTGTCAAAGTATTTTATAGCTCGACAACTTTTGGCTTTTGTTTTAACTTCACTAAGTGAAGGTAAAGGACCATTAATTTGTGCACCATTGTGTTGGGGACTAACTTCAGAAACTGGTGTGATAACCAAAGGTTTGTTAGAAGTATCTTGTAGTGTGACAAAAGTTACGGCTTTTGAATAGTTAAATGGTTAGTTATAAACGACATTTTCCATTTTTGACCGACTCTCGTCATCTGCATCTAATTCCTCCACGCGATTATATTCAACAACAGTCATAATTGAATCATCAATTCTATGTTCTGCACTGTAAACTTTAGGATTTGGTTTGAATGCTCTGTTTGAAAAATTAGGTTGGTAATCAGCAAGAATCGATCATATCCATTTGGATTTGGTTTAAAAGTAAACCTTTGAATAGTTGTGATTGACTCACCATGTTTATAAACAACATTTCGAAACTCTTTGATTTTGTGTTGTAAGTCGACAATTTCTTCAAGATAGTTATCTATTCGTTTTGTGGAATGCTTTTTGTACTCAGAGAACTGTTTTTGACAAGTTAACAACTCAGCCTTGGCATTTTGAGTTTCCAAAGTAAGAGCGTTAATTTGTTGTTTATGTTCATGTTTCAGTTGTTCTATTTGAGACAACAAAGCATTCTTGGATGCGGCTAGAACACGTATCTTTCGTTCTAATGATTTTTCGTTTTGATGAGATTTAGCAAAAGCGACTTCAAAACCTTGTTCACGTTTTTCTTGAGTTTTAAAAATGTTGGTTTGTCTAATTAAGCATTCATTATCCCTAATTAACAGTGCATTTTTATCTTTTAATTGCTTGCAAATTTCCAAACGAGATTCTTGGTCTTTAATTAAGGTCAGGAGCTCAATTTCTCTATTAGACAAAAGCTCATCTTATTCAACGTGAGTCTCAACATGATCATTATTTAGATCCTCAAATATAATCACGGAGTCAACTTGATTATCAGCATTAACCATAATGTTATCTTTTGATCGTCAAATGTACCTTTTTGAGGGGTCGTTTAAGCCCTTATTTGATGACTTTTGTATCCGTTATTATTTAATATCGTTCCTTTTCACTTTTAGGTCTCTTGAAGGAAATTCTTTGGAATGGCACTTATTTGGACCTAAAAGGCGCGGATATATGAAGAAATGGCCAAAGTCAAGAATCGAGATACTCAAGTCATTTGAAATACAAGGGGCGGCGTCAGTGTTAATGCGACACCGTCGGAGCACTTCTATGACTGCCAAGAGCTAAACCGCTTATTTTCAGTGACGGTGTCGGGCTTTAAAAGAGTAGGCCGTCGCAACTCGCACGGCCTAGATTTGATCCGACGGTGTCGAGATCGAAGGGACGGCGTCACAATCATAAGGTGACGCCGTCGCCAGACTAACGTGGCCAAGACAAACCCTAATGGCGGCTACCGACGGCCACAAATCATAAGGTGCGTCGTCGTGATTGTAATCTTATATATAGAATCCGAATTTTTCGGTTTTAGTTTGTAGTCTTTTGGGTAAAACCTAAACCGAACCAAGGCTGTCTTGTACAAGATTTTAGGGTTCCAAACCCTATCTTATCACAAGATAAGGGTTTTACTTGATTAATTCAATTATGTCTTCAATTATTTGTGTGTATGCTTGCATGTTCTCCATGTCCCATAATTTACTTGTGTGTTTGCTTAGGAATATGAAACTTAATTATTGAATATTGATTGGTTGTCTCTTATCTTAATTTATAATGATCTAGTAATGCGATAGGTCATTCGTTGTGTAGTTAATGCTTGATTAATCTTTGTGAACCTTAGACTATGACACCTAGAGTAGTTGTAGGCTAAACCATCCAAAGAGTACCTTAGAGTTAGAGTTTATAATTCCTAGAGATTTTGTAGACGAGACCCTTTGGTAGTTTCAAAGAGTTAGCGACAAACGCATACCCTACGAATTTAGACACATAATGCGATTAAGAATAAAGACGCGACAATTCAACCATCAATAGGAGATAATTAAGGAGTAATAAAACCTAAGTGAACACATCTTTAAACCATCATACGAGCACACAATAATTAGACATAGACTACATACACCTTAGACTAGATAATTAGATAAGTAGAGTAATCGGTGAAATACCAACCCCAAATCCAAACCCCGAGATTCGTACCTTTCTAATTCCTAAAAACATAAAAGATAAAAATAATCATCCTCAACCCCAACCTTAGCGTAGTAACTTCTCACTAGCATTCCTATTCCCCAGAGAATGATATCAATACCGTGGCTTACCCTAATACTACACTACAACGATTAGGTTCACTTGCCTAGGGTGTTATAAAACTTGCTCGAAGAAAAGGAAGTTCCTTTGACCCCGAACGACGCGTGTAGCGTTATCAAGTTTTTGCGCACGCGGGAATAGAATAACTAGTTAGTAGTCCACCTCGTTTAGGTTTCTTTGCTTGATTCCTATCAAGTAAATTTTTCTCATTTTTAGCTTTCTCATAGTCTATCCCCCTTCTTCGTGACCTTTGTTCATAATCCCATCACTTTTCATCATGGAAGGTGATAACCAACCACCATTCATCAACCTACCACCAAATGACCCGCCAAGAGCCCGTACTCTTGGTGAATACTCGAGACCAAGCCACCTAGGCTATAGGAACACCATTGAGCTTCGATCAAGCCCAAACTACGGCCTGCGATCCGACACCATCCGGTTGGTGCAAAACGGATGTGCATTCCATGGACTTCATTCCGAAGATCCTAATCAGCATCTTAGGGATTTCCTTAAAATTGTTGATTCCATCGACCTTGATGCTACTACTTAGGAGACCACGCGCCTGCGTCTCTTCCAATTCTCTCTACGGGACCAAGCTAGTAATTGGCTTGAGCGACTTCCCGCCGGCTCCATCTCAAGTTGGGATGATCTCACCTCTCGCTTCCTTGCTCAATTTTTCCCACCAAGGAGAACCACTAAGCTTAGGAATGACATCTTGATGTTCCAACAACGTCAAGGTGAATCTCTCTACGAAGCATGGACTCGATTCAAGGACTTACTTCATAAAGTCCCTCATCACGGCATTGATCTTTGGCTCCAAGTCCAAATTTTCTATGATCATGTCAACTTCCCACCAAGCGATCCATTGACCAAGTGGCGGTGGAAAACTTAGTGATCTCACCGCGGAAGAATCATGGGGTATAATAGAGGACCTTGCTCTCTATGACAACGAAAGTTGGAATGACCCCCGTGAGTTGCCCAAAACCGTTAAGGTAATCTCCTTGCCTCCAATTGACTCACAATCTTCCGACCGTAGGATGATCGAACTTGAAGATCAAGTTAAATTCCTAATGAGTTCCGACGAAAATATTAAGTCTTCACATCAAGTGAATAAAATTACTCTTCCTTGTGAGTTATGTAGTGGTCCCCATGACACTCTTGATTGCACAAGACTCCCCGAACAAGATTTTGCAGACTACGCCTCCATGCGTACCGACAGAGCGGGAGAGAAGTGGTACACTTTCAAAGCCCGAACAAAAAAACTTAGGAAACTCTTACAATCCCTCATGGAGAAATCACCCTAACCTTAAGTGGAACCAAAACTCAAGCACACCCCAAAGCTCATCTAGTCCACCTAATAGGTTCAATTCTCTAAATACCGGGAACCCCACTAATCTTGAGGCAATTGCATCTAGATTCATGTCATCTCAAGAGACTCGATTGACTAAGCTTGAAGCCGATTTTAAGCGAAGACAAAGCGAGATGACAAATAAGCTTGATGCCCTCTTAAAAGCCTTTAATGAACGGGAAATTGGAGCACTCCCAAGTGATACTATCCCAAAAGTGAATTTGATTTCATCAACTTCATGTTCTTGTTCACCATGGGAGAGTGCACATCCATGTCCCTCACACCCAATGGTTCACTCGATAAATGCTATCAACAAGGGTTCCAAGCAATCCAAAATGAGGTACCAAGGCCCTGCACCATTGGTAGAACCTACTCTTGAGAAACCCGTCAACCAAGAACCCAAGCCTAATCTAGAGGAGTAGTACAAGGAACTCCATCAAGAAAAACCGGTTCTTGAAGTATTAGCTCATGCACCTTATTATAATGCTTTAAAAGAAAAATATGAGTTAGAACTTAAACTTGGAAAACATGGGTCCGCCTTTGTGCAAAATAATCTACCTAAGAAGTTAGACGATCCCGGGTTATTTACTCTTCCGTATAGGCTTGGAACTTCCAAACCTCTCGATGCTCTAGCCGACTTAGGATCATGCATCAATCTTGTTCCGTTGTCCCTCCATAGAAGCCTTAACTAAGGTAAGATAGAATCAACGGAAACCATCTTAGGTCTAGCGGATGGTACTGTTGCATATCCGGTAGGGATAATAAAATACATGGTAGTACACGTAGGAGAGTTGACTCTTTTGGCAGACTTCCATGTGCTAGACATGAATAAGGACCCGACATGCCCATTACTAGTAGGAAGAGGATTCTTAGCTACCGCTAGTGCCATTTCGATTGCAAGATGTCCAAGATAGTGGTAGGAGAGGGGAGTGCTAGGTCAATTTACGATGTCAAAAAGCATATGTACTACAAAGAAGAGGAAATCCCACATGAGATTAGGTTGGATAGAACACCTTCTAGGTATGGACCTTGGATAGATAAGAACCTCATAGGTCCCCAACGACCTTTCTACTTAGACGAAGCCTTTGCTAGTAAAGTAACTTTCCATGAAAAAGAAATGGCTAGGGACATGGAAGTGAACCCGTTCGAGGGCGCCTTAGTATTTAGGAAGATGACCGAGTTCCTAGGAAGTTTGCCCGTCAACCTTGTCATGAATAAGTGGAAAATTGAGAAGCCTAAACATAAGTGGGATTGGGATAGACCGCTAGTGATGGTAATGGAGAGTGGCACATTAGGATAACAATCTATGATCCCGATGGAGAGAAGTTTGAAAAGGCATATCGAACCGAACGTACTACTAGGAACTTAAATGATAAGTTTGATCCTTATGACATTGTTAAGGATAGGCTTACTTATATCGGTATGTAGGAGCACGACTACGAGTCTGGCTACAAGACTCATAAATAAAGAAAAGTGCTTCGTGGGAGGCAACCCATGCTTAATTGTTTGCTTGTTAGTGTCATATATCTTTTATTTATTGTTTATTCTCATGTTTAAATTTCTAAAAATGATTTATTTTGTTTTTAACCTCGTCTTAATTGCATATAAAGGTATTTTACATAAAGGATAAGTGTATGGAGGATTACACACGTTTTCATAAGAAACGTAAACATGAGAATTACAATTAATTAAAAGATATATATGTGTGTTTGTTCGAGTCAAATGCTTGTATCGAGTCATAATGGATGTTTTGCAGAAATTTTTCCAGATTCTAAAGATGTAAATTTTCCGAATTTTTCTAGAAAATCGCAGACCGCTTTTTGTCGGGATAACTGACGGCGTCAGATCTCAACTGACGGGCGTCGGGAAGGAGTAAAACAACAAATTACTTTTTCTCATTTTCGAGCTACTTATAAATTTTGGAATTTTCCGTGTCTTAATTTTCCGAAATTCAGTAAACATCCATTCCACAAGCATTATATCCTAGTTTAATAGAGTCTTATATATATTATTACCGTCGATTTTACGCGAAGGTTTCGTTTGTTTTCTTCAAGTGTGCGAGTTTAATTTATTAAGAAGAAGATACAAAAGATTGGAAGGAGCTTTTCACGCATACATTCTTCTTGAAAAGTTTAACCACCACTTTACACGGATCCTACCGAGCTAATCGGGGAGTATTAATTTCTTTCATTTTAATTACCTTCCATTATCATAACTTTGATACTTTCGGGGAACATTGGGGACAATGTTCGGTTTAAGTGTAGGGGGAAAATAAAACGGGAACTTTGAAACTATGCTTATCCTTGATTATTTGCTTTGTCTAATTCTATTTGTGTAATAAACCATGAGAAAATGTCGGTTAGGGTAATTTTGGCACCAAATTTAAAATTTTCATGACATACAGAGTGGGCCATTAGTCTTAACAAAAAGCGTCTCACGGATAGGAAGTTGCATGACTAGCACAAAACCCTTTACCACCTAAATTCCACCCAAAATGTAAGATCACCCTTAGATTAGTAGGAATTAAAGCATTCATCTTTAATGCTTAGAGTGTGAACCGGTAGTATAATAGATTCTAGAACTTGTTTTGTGATGCATCCCGAGATCGCTAGTAAGACTACACTTGTGTAGTTAGGAATAACTAAATGATAAGACGATTAGGATAACCCTTGTTTGATACCCGTAATATATTTACTTCCTCCACATCGGTTGAGTAATTCCCCCACAACTTTGCGTTGTACTCATCTTTAGTACACGATACCCCTAGTTAACCGCTTAGAGCCTATCCTTTTCGCGGTTCTCGTGATATTTCGGTTTTCCGGAATGTCAATGAAGAGCATTGTTTACAATCCACCTCCAAATGTACACCCAAATCGCCTTAGCCTACCTTGTATGCACTCACTTTTAGTGCATTATTGTTATCACCCCAAACCCTTAGTTCAATTATCTAGTTGCTTGCATGAGTTGCTAAGTCGAGTCATATCCTTTGTACACAGTTTTGGGACGATTGGGACTCATGGGAAAAGTTAAAGTTTATGAAATGACTGGAAGGGAATGTTAAATTCCCTTATTTGCGTAATAATGTACTCCAAGTGTTTTGATCTTTTCAGTTTGGGTCAAATTAGTGTTAGAATAATAAAAACTCAAGTGTAGGGATGTGCCTATAAATCCCTATCATTTTGATGTTACCGTAGAGGATGGTAGAGTAAAAGTGTATGAAAAAAAAAATTGAAAAAAAAAAAGAAAAGAGAAATGAAAAAATAGAGTGTTCAAAAAAAAAAAAAAAAAAAAAAAAAACTGGCTACCATCCTACATTTATCCTTTAAATTTATGTTTGTTTGTTTCATTTATCTAGAGTTTAGAGTGTCGAGTCTTGGCTTAGCAACACCATTCTTCATATGCTTGTAACATAAACATTTTTGACTTGCCACCACTAAATAGCCTATCCCACCAAACCCTTTGTTTCCCTACCGTAAGCCTAACATTACAACCCTTTAAAGACCTCTTTGATAGTCTTTCCTAGGTGCTTACGCCAAAGCGATGGAGGTTTGATCTATTCTCAAGCCTATGGTAATCTATGTACTAGGACCGGTTAATGAGTGTTTATCTTCCATTTCCAATTTGTTATATTTCATATACACCCGAGAGATGTGAGTACCCAAACACCCCATGTGAGGTGCTAGTATGTAATTTCCGTGCTTGTTATGACTTTTGCGGGGCTTATATGTGTTGTGGATTGTTCTAAACCAATGCTTCATGACCCCTAACTTATAACTTAATTGGCTAAAAGCACATTTGTTTGAGGACAAGCAAATACCAAGTGTAGGGATATTTGATAAGGTTTTAAAATGTACCTTTTTGAGGGTCGTTTAAGCCCTTATTTGATCACTTTTGTATCCGTTATTACTTAATATCGTTCCTTTTCACTTTTAGGTCTCTTGAAGGCAAATTCTGGAATGGCACTTATTTGGATGAAAAGGCGGATATATGAAGAAAATGGCCAAAGTCAAGAATCGAGACACTCAAGTCAAGGAAATACAAGGGACGGCGTCGGTGTTAATGCGGCGCGTCGGAGCACTTCTGTGACGGCTCGGTAGCCAAATTGCTTATTTTCAAGTGGCGGTGTCGGGCTTTAAAAGAGTAGGTCGTCGCAACTCGAACGGCCCTAGATTTGATCTAGACGGCGTCCAGAGCGAAGGGACGGCGTCACAAGCATAAGGTGACGCCGCGCAAGACTAACGTGGCCAAGACGAAACCATAATGACGGCTACCCGGCGGCGTCACAAATCATAAGGTGGCGTCGTCGCGATTGTAATCTTATATATAGAATCCGAATTTTTCGGTTTTAGTTTGTAGTCTTTTGGGTAAAAACCTAAACCGAACCAAGGCATCTTGTACAAGATTTTAGGTTCCAAACCTATCTTACCACAAGGTAAGTGTTTTACTTCATTAATTCAATTATGTCTTCAATTATTTGTGTGTATGCTTGCATGTTCTCCATGTCCGCTAATTTACTTGTGTGTTTGCTTAGGGAATATGAAACTTAATTATTGAATATTGATTGGTTGTCTCTTATCTTAATTGTTAATGATCTAGTAATGCGATAGGTCATTCGTTGTGTAGTTAATGCTTGATTAATCTTTGTGAACCTTATACTATAACACCTAGAGTAGTTGTAGGCTAAACCATCTAAAGAGTACCTTAGAGTTAGAGTTTATAATTCCTAGATATTTTGTAGACGAGACCCTTTGGTAGTTTCAAAGAGTTAGGGACAAACGCATACCCTACGACTTTAGACACACAACGCGATTAAGAATAAGGACGTGACAATTCAACCATCAATAGGAGATAATTAAGGAGTAATAAAACCTAAGTGAACACATCTTTAAACCATCATACGAGCACACAATAATTAGACATAGACTACATACACCTTAGACTAGATAATTAGATAAGTAGAGTAATCGGTGAAATACCAACCCCAAATCCAAACCCGAGATTCGTACCTTTCTAATTCCTAAAAACATAAAAGATAAAAATAATCATCCTCAACCCCAACCTTAGCGTAGTAACTTCTCACTAGCATTCCTATTCCCCTAGAGAACGATATCAATACCCGTGGCTTACCCTAATACTACACTACAACGATTAGGTTCACTGCCTATGGTGTTATAAAACTTGCTCGAAGAAAAGGAAGTTCCTTTGACCCCGAACGACGCGTGTAGCGTTATCAATAATCATCGGAATGAGATGTGGATGGCTCATGTTGAACTCTCTGATCCTTCTCGGATGGAGAAATTGGCGGAGATATCAGATTAGTGATGAGTATATTTTGTTTCGGTACCTGAGACAAGCCATCAGTGTCATACACAGGGCATGTATCACTCATGTGTAGAGCTTGCATTTGTGCCATCAACATCACTGCTGCATTAGCCTGCAAGTCCTCCATATCATCATCCGAATCTGCATCTACCATAAAGCTCGCTCCTTGTTGGTAAGAGTTCCACCGACTTCATCCTTGAGAGCCAAGAGCAACGCCTCTTTGTGATAAGCACCGCCTCTTTTCCTCGGCTTAGGGCATGCATTAGCGGATGGCCCTTCTCATTCTGATTATAACAACGAAGACCATTAACCCCATTCGAGCATTCCCTGTTCAACCACTTGAGCCCTTTGTTGTTGCGGAGCACCATGTTATTCCTTCCCATAGCATTAAACCCTTGACCACCTCCCATCGGACGACCATAACCACGATTCGAACTTCAGCGCGTCCATTGTTAACAACACCGATTCCTTATGTTTGATGAGGAACGAATGCGATTGTTGGATTTGTTTGTATACCGAACTAAGGCTTTAGCAATCATGACAAATCCTTGTTGCAATTCATCGAAAGCATCATAGTCCTCATCAGCTTCACTGTAAAGTGCTTGAGCATTGTTTTTGTTGTATGAAACCAATTGAGTTTGTTGAGTTTGTTGAGGTTGTTGATGTGACGGATCATATGGTGTGATGGTTGCAGTTGGTTGAGGAGCGGGTTGAGGAGTAGTTTGAGGATGAAGATTAGTTTGAGCCCACAAAGCAAGTTGTTGATTATTCGGAAGTGACTGTGAAGCCGGTAGTCCACGGATAGCCTTTTCTTTGTCAACTTCTTTTTGGTGAGGTTTCAGATAGTCGTACAACAATCCGTATGTAGCATGATGAAGATTCTTAGCTTGTCGGAGAAAAATGACATACTTCTCCCATTTCGGACCAAGACTACTTAGGAACTTAGTGTTGACAATTAATTGGCATGATGATGTTGTGTTTGTCCATATCATTAATGATGTCCGAAAAGCGATGATGATATGACTCTAATGTCTCTCTGGTTCAATCATGAAGTGTTTATAAACCAAGTAGATTTTAGATTCCATGTCTTCTGATTGAGTGTTGTGCCTTCCATAAGAAGATGAATATGTTCCCACATTGCTTTAGCGATCTTTTGAGCATCAACACTTGAAGGATTGGATTGGGTAATCCTAAAGGATGTATTGCATTGCTAGTTCATCGGCTTCAAAATGTAGAAGTTCATCGCCGGTGAGGTCGAGATAGTTGCAATGTTGGTGACATCTCTTGGTGGATTGGCATCCGGATCTGGGGTGTGACAACGATGAGGCATTTGAAATGGACCTTCCATAATGACCTTCTTTAAAACTTTCCATGTGGCTTCTTTAGATAACAAAACCTAAAGAACCTTATCACCCATTGATCATAATTTTCGGAGTGAGCATTGGAGGTCTATCAAGTGAGCCACTTCATGAATTGATTGTTGGCTACTTAAGGCTTCACACATCTTGCCAAACTATGTCGGTTCCTTCATAGTACTCTGGATGGATGTTGATTGTAGAAGTTTGTGTAAGGTTGTACTTGAAGACTATGTGGTGGTTGAACCATTTGTGGTGGAATTGCTCTAGTTGTGGAGTATGTTGTTGATTAAATTGTTGTTGATAAATTTTTGTTGTTGATTAAATTGTTGATGTTGTGGACTTAGTTGTTGTTGTTGTTGATTATAATTGTAAGGAAAATAGCAAGAGTATGGTGGTTGTGACATGTTGAAAACTTGTGTTGTTAAATGGATCTTTGTAGTCGAATGAAATGTTGTTGATGAAGTATCCTTAGGCGAGAAACCAAGTGTAGGCAAAGTAACACTTAGCGTAAAACACCAAACTTACGGCGTAAGCGTGATAGTTACGCGTAAGAATTGAGAAACACTAAAGTTATGCGTAAACTAAAAGTTAAGCGTAGAAAACTTAGGCGTATGATTAGCTTATGCGTAAGACAGAGCTTAGGCGTAAGAAAAACCTTATGCGTAATGAGTTATACGCATAAGTTTGAGCTTATGCGTAAGATTAGGGTTTTGCCCAAAAATCTTTACACTATCACGGTGCAAAGGATATCCAAAGTCGAAGTGTTTTCAGGCTTATCCAAGCAAGAAAACACTGAGTAAACCACGAAAATGGAAGATCAAACCACGGATGTCTTACGCGTAAGATTAGGGTTTTCTTACGCGTAGAAAGCAACCAAAAACTGATTTCTGCCCAACGATGTTTCTAAACCAGATTTTTGTGATGAAACAGCTTCAATATCACCAAATAACACAAGAGTGTGAAACTTGATGATCCAAAGCTACTAAACACCTTATGCGTAGAAATGAAACCACGTATAAAACCAAGCTTAAAAAAATGATCCACACGTAAAGTTTGAAACTTTTTGCTAAAAACAGATATTTTAACACCTTAAAACGATGAAAGTACAAGAATCTTGGACTGAAAAGTATAAAAAATACGTTTTTATATGTGACAAAGTATGAAACTGTTTTACGCGTAAACCACAAAACTTCAAAAACACAATATGTTCACCCAACTATTTGGCGAATGATACCACTGTTAGGTTCCCATATTAGTAACACAAGCATCAATATGTAGAAAAAGAGATAAGAGTGATCGGATGAACAAGTTAAACACACACATGAATGAAATGAGAATAGTTATGCGTAAGGTGTAATGAATAAGATAAACAACCAACCTTTAATAGAAGGTTTACAAGAGTATTTATAGGGCAAGGAGCTAGGGCAACACTTTTAGACTCCTTCCCTTCTTATGGGCTTGGGCCAAGGCTTATGGGCCTTCTACATAAGCCTTAGCTTAATAACAAACATAAAGGCCATATTAAGCTAACTATTACATATGAATCACTAACACTTGAATTAAGGTTTAGGAGTGATTCCAACATGTAAGGTATTGTTTTTTGGGCAACTTTATATATTTTGGGCAACTGTATTTATACAGGAGGATATTTTAGTCATTTTACATTTGTACTTTGGCAGGCTTATATATATATTTTTTGGCAGCACTAACTATCTCAAATATCTATTCAAATGTAGAACACACAACACAAACACTCGATCCAAATCCACCACCACCGAAACCCTGATTCCGGCACCGTCTTCACCGTAACTGTCGTCAGTGAAATCGATTCCATCAATTTTAACCGGCGATCTTCAACCGGCACCGTAACGGTGATCTTCAACCGGCGACGGCGATCTACACGGACGGTGATATGCACGTTGCTTAATGGCAATGTCCCTAATGTTAGTATAAAGGATATATCTTGCACACAAACTTCTTGTGTCGAAACTTGAAAGTGCATATTTGCAGCGGGATCAAACGGAATCAGTCCATTTCTAGGAAGATTTGATTAAGGTATTTGATCTATTCATTTGTGTTTGTTCCTTTGTATTGTTATCTTAATAGTATGATAAGGTTTTACCATAGTTTAATTTGTTGATGTTCTATTGTTTAGCATTTTATACACGATGAGCCAATTCTTTCAATTCAGCGTGAGATAGAGCTTCGTAGAGAATTTTTACATGGTAATCATAAATTTCATCCTGTTTTTGAGTATATTTGCTATGGCATTGCAGTGTTCAATACAATCGCTGGCTTTACCTTTTTTGATGTTGCAGACATGTCCGCATCTCATATATCTAAGTATTCAAAGAAATTTCATTCTGCTGTGAATTGTGTCACAATGGCTACTCAGCCTCGAGATGGTGTGATTGTCAAAGATCTTAAAGCTGCTGTCATAAAGATGAATTCACTTGAGAAGAATAAAAGTATATCTTCCTGGTATGAAGAACCCATCCCTGAAGAGATTGTGACAACAAAGCCAGAACCTGGGTAAATTTCCATATCATTTGTTAAGCTATTTTATATTGAGTAGTGTGACTTTGTTATTATTACAATATCCAATTATTTTTCTTTAAGTACCACTAAAGGTTTCAGTTCCATCACTTTGCTTCTTGTGCTAAATGTATGCCACATTTTTTGGAAAGGTTGACACTAAATGTATGCCATAATTAGGTGCATAGTTTATTTTTGAAAGGCAAACTTAAACATACACCTATAATTAGGTGCATAGTTTTTAATCATTTTTAGTTTCTCCTATGATATCTTGATGTACACTATTAGTGTAGGACTTCTCTGAGTTTAGATTGTATATAGTACAAACCAGTTTAAAATTCATCTTAATTACGACTTGTTTTGTATCATCTCAAGTCTTAATGTGAGAACATTGAAGGATTTTCATGTGTTCAAAAGCTAGCAATGCTTATGTTGAACAATCTGTGATCTCTTCTATGTTGGTAAAAGACATTTGCATGATTAGGAGACACAATTATTAGATGCTAAATGACCCAATTTATCGTCTAATAATAAGGGGGTAACTAATTTTTTTGTATCATTAAGCAAGTGAGCTTCAAGAGAGTTGGTTAGGCATTTCTGACATTTTTGGAAACTTATTCTCTGCTAATTTATTTTTTATTCATCTATTGCAGGACTTTAGTCAAGAGTTCTAACTTCCATAATATTGGAGCTACCGAGCTGATATTTTCTAATGGCATGTGTCAGGTTTGTACCTATAGATCTTTTCTATCAGGTCATTCTTGTTCTGTTATATGATTAAGGTATGTATCAACATTTGACAGATGTGTTCTTGAAGAAGAAGGAGAGGAAGGTGTTGCTCATATAATCTAGCACCTTGCCTTTAGTGCAACATCGAGTTTCCAAAAATATGAGATCATTAAGTTTTTAACGAGGGTTGGAGTACAATTTGGAGCTTGTCAAAATGCTAAGACAACTATTGATGGGAAGTTCTATAAGCTGATTGTACCCATTGACAATATAGAGACTTTATCACAAGCACTCTCGATACTTTCATAGTTTAGTTATGAGGTAAGAGCTTGTATTGGACATGTACATTCTTTCTTTCGTTTTCACAGTGTTTCATATTTTTTGTGTTTGTAGATACGGATATCAGCTGAAGATCTTGATAATGAAAGAAAGCCAATCTTACAAGAGTATAGAGATAGCAAAGAGATCGAAGGGAGGATGAGAGACGCATTATGGGGAATATTACTTGAAGATTCTAAGGTTTGTTTAACCTGCTATTAGTTACCATGCCAATGAATAGTTGGCACATTATTATGTTTTACAAAATAAATATTGATTTATGAGTTCTCTTCTTAGTTTTATGTTTGTTCGTGTATTGTTTATTTGTTATGTCTATCAGAAGTGATTAGCATGTCAAACATTCGATTACTACATGAATCTTTTTTTTATCTTTGTTATTTTGCTATTTTTCCGGTATAAGTGTGTTTTATAAATTTATCATTAATTGCGAGATCGAGATCACCGATAGGGTTGGTGCAAGTTATCGAGAAAGTTACTCCTGAGACAGTAAAACAATTTTACTCTAAGTGGTACAATTTTCATAATATTGTTGTCATTGCTGTTGGTGACTTTCCCAACACAGAGGTAAGAGCGATACGATCTTGATAATAATGATATTTGAATGTAATCCATTTATGTTGGTGTCCATTTCCAAAATCACATTTTGGCAGTAAAGTATCATCTGCAGTGAATGATGATATACCCAGGTTTTTAGTACCAACCCACCAGATTCCACGTTTCAAGTGTTTTGTTGATTCTGAAGCTAGTAAGGTTAGTAATTCAGTCGCCAATGCATTGTTTTAAATTTGAATAGTACTAATACAATTTATTTATTTTTTTTTGTTGTTACAGACATCATCAAAATCATTTTAAGACACCGATGAGCGAGTCATGATGACCGTAAAGGATTACAAGAACAGTAGTAGAATCCATGTTTCACGAAGTAATGAAATAAAGTTTGATAAGGTATCAGACAAGATAGATCGACCTGACTTTCTATTCAGAATGGAAGTAGGTTTGTTTGCTAAGCAAGTTAAGGTCCACGTACTGACTTCCGAATGCAAAGAAGATGGGATTATTTTGGCTTTGGAAGCGATGCTCACCGAGGTTTGATTTCCATCTTTATCTTTTAGTCTGATGTTATTTTGTTCTCTAATTTATCTTCTTTCAGCTTGCAAGAGTTAGGCTACATGGGTTTTATGAGCAAGAAATATATCTTGCACGCAAACTGCTTGTGTCGAAACTTGAAAGTGCTTGTGTCGAAACTTGAAAGTGCATAATTCCTTAATAATGCTACTACTTTTTACTACTTTTACGGTGGATGCCACATGGAAGAAATACAACGCTTGCGGGATGAAGGACCTTTGACGAAGAACTTGAAGCCGCTCTTGAAATTGATAGGAAGGAATGTATAGGTGATATAAAATAAAACTTAAATTGATACACTTAATTTAAGTAAATGACAACACGATTAGCTATGCTTGTTGTCCTTGAATATATGCCTCAAGTATAGCGATGCTAATAAATGTGCTTCTTGAAAGAATGGTCAGGCATGAGCGGATCTTGCAAGCTATCAATCTAGGATCTATTCGAGGATGTTGGTGTTTCGTTTGATGTAAGTTTGTGTTTTAACGTCTGCTCCAAATATATCTATAATCTAACATCGTGCAAGTGCAAGAATAAACCAAAAACCACAAGTCCATTTTTTTCTTTCTGGGATTCAACGTTTCATAATTTGATCTAACATGAACATTGTCTTTATATCTACTAAGCTAGGTCCATCCTGCCGTGAGTATTTTATCAATTTAGGTGATTGATTGAATGATTAATATTGCTTGTAGAGCTGTCAGTTTTAACTTTTAACCCATCAATATTCTGATAGGTTGATTAGGGTAATGGTTTCTCTAGAACCGGTCAAATGGGTTGTGGCAATAAATTGAACTAAAAACATGTATTCAAATGCAAATAAAACCTTTTATGTTTGAGTGTTCATAGAAAGTTTGGCTATTAATTTAATACTATATTTTGTTAATCATATTTACACATTAAGTATTCATAAATCAAGGTTTGCCCAACCATGGCAAATCATTTTAACCCATAGTATAAAATTACATGTTCTGACTATTTACTTAACCCACCCCTTTCAACCTTGGACCGAAATGGCGTCGTTTTTTTCTAATGGTACCTGGTGGTATTTTCATGCAGGATGATGAGAACAATTAATTAACATTCATAAATCACTTGACACCAGAGGTAGCTCGGACAGCTCTGCGGAAGATGATTCCTTTTCCTTGCAAAAACCGGTATACTTTAGTAACATTGATGCTGAGGAGAACTCTGTTGAAGATTCAGAATGACGAAGCTTGCTTGAAAATTTCGATGAGGGGCCACATACAAGGTCGATAATATATTGTTATTATACCTTTTTAATATGTCTCCGTGGAGTGTTGATGAACATCGTATTCGACCACTGTTTTTCATGTATCTAAAATTATGTAGAACTATAAGGCGTACATTTACATATTTGAATGTCAAGCTTATCTTTAAATATGCATGACAAACCATTCAATTTGAGGTTGCGGGTTTAACTATAATACTGGTTTTGGCGATTTTGGTGTCTGACATTTGGAGATATTCATGAAGTTCGTCAAAGTTCACAAAATAGTTTTGACTGTTTCGTCTTAAAAATTGTTTACACGTGAAGATGTATAGATACAAGATTCCTTAATGAATCATGACCACCAAAATTAGACCTGATGTTCAACTCTTAGTCTTTTCTGGCATTCCTAATGTTTGAGACCATCTATGTATCTTCAAAACTACATGTCATTTGTCTTGCTATCTTTCTCATGAAATTTCCGTATGTTGTATTTGACGCTTGCCTTTTAGACATTTTTACAACTTCCTTTATACAAGTATGCACTTTTAGTTCCTTCTACATTGTTATACTTTTTCGATATGTGGTATTTGGTTGTTATACTTCTTCGAAATGTGGTATTTGGTTGTTATACTTCTTCGAAAGGTGGTATTAACTTCTACAGATTAGTTCTTTCAAAAGATTGTGCATGATGTTTATTTTCAAGAGTTGTAACAGATAAAGGAACCTACTATCTATACAGGCATACTGTCTATACAGACTAAATAAGGTAGAAGAGGCTTTGGCGTCCCCGAACTATGTCGACTTCTGTTTGGGCAAATTATTTTTCTTGGGAAACTTCTTTTTAGGCAACTTCTTGTTTGGGCAACTTCTATTTGGGCAACTTCTTATTAGGGAAACTTTTTTTTGGACAAGAACTATAATGGATGCTGCATTAGAGGCAGCATTTTCTTGTCCTTTGACTTGTAGAGCAATTCCAACATCAGCTAGAGCCAAAGAGGGTACATCATTGATTCCATCCCCAACCTTTTGGAAGTTAAGTTATGTTAATACTTACAAGGATGACACAATAAACAAATCATTACATGGATTCATAAATACACAGTAGTATTGATGCTCATCACCTAGCATTAGAGGTTCAAATAATATGATGGTATAGTATTCATGTTCTCAAATTAACAACGCTTGTGAGTTCTGAGTCCCATTTAAGCGTCTAGGTATTTCTACTAGGGTGTAGTATTGTAGCCCCAGAACTCCTTATTGCCTAATAATTACATAAAACATCACAATTTATAATGAATGAGCCGTGTCATCTTGTTGCAGCCGTGTCATCTGCCTTTGACCGTTCCAAACGAACTTGGTAGGTCTCTAATAAATTGTTTTCGAAAGATCCCTGTGAAGACAGAGTATATAAGGCTCAAAAGAGGTGAGATGTCATAAAAGGAAGGCATATATAATAGTCATTTGAATAAGTTCATGTCATACATTTCTTTGATAGATGATAGGCCTGTAAATACGTTTCCAATAGGTCCTGATAGTTGGTTGTGGGTCAAATTCCTGCAAGGAGAAAGATCATGAGTGTTTGGTTGTTAGGTAAGGGACTGAGGGTAAGTAAATGGGAGGAGTAACTTACATATGTCAAAGATTTCTTATGAATGATAATGAGTAAGGTATGTATTGGCTCAAATTGTTGCATGCCAAATTTCTGCAATGACAGGTTAATGGAATGAGTACATTAACAAATAGAAATGCTTGTCATAGAGGTCCATTATGTATGGTTATATCAGTAGAGTAAATCTTACAGGTGAGTTAGATTCGAAGGCAGACCATATGGAATTTCACCATAAATTTTGTTGTTGCTAACATCCCTATTATTGAAAGCGCCACACTTCAGATAACAAGATATATTTATACCATAAAATGTAACCGGACTTGTAATAGCATGATCAGGACTTACAGTTGCTTTAAGTGATGGAAATTTTTGAGCTGGTAACCAAGGTTTCCACTAATGTTTAAGTTTTCTATTTTACTGTCAAGCGAAATAAGGTAAGTTCATTATAAAAAATCAAGAAAAAGCCAGCATTTATGAAATTACTGGTTTTATAGCCACCCATGTGTCTCTAAAACTAAGCGTCATCTGATATAACACGATTTAGACAACTGCACGTCTCCACTTCTTTTGTAATACTCTGACAAGCACGTATGACTCACTCAAATGGTTGTATTAAACTAATTGGAGGCATACTTAAAACTTACATTTGGATGATTGAAGAACCGACACAGGAAACTCCAGTCCATGATTCTTGACATGGATCACCGCAAACGTAACCGACCCTTTTTCCTGCATCCCCAAGAAAAGACCAAAACAATGAAACGAGCTTGGCTGGTCCATGTTACAGTGAACCGACAAGAAAAATCCTTGGCCACCTAAATGAAAAGCTTGAGAATAGACTCTTCCTGAAGGGAAAAGATTTGCACATTCTTCACATTTCAGATCTAAATAAACCACACATTGCTGACATGGCAGTTCAAATTCCACGACTTTAACGAGTCGATACTTGTAAGCGCGCTCGACGAATTGACGGTTTGGATTTGGGTTTTCGTCTGCAACAAGAGTGTGTTGTCTATGTGGGGCTTCAGCTTTAAAGAAGAGTGCCTCAACCACAAATTTCTGTGCGAAGTCGTGTTCAAAGTCGTTGAAGGCCATGACTTTTCCGAGCTTCTGCAGGTCATGTAAGGGAAGCGGATAAACCGAGCGCGGGCGTGTGGCTAGCGGAGAAACTATCACGGCGGTAGTATCAATATAGGCTAGCGGTGGTAACCGATAAGCCTAGCAAGAGAAACAACAAGCTAGCGGTGGTAGCGATAACTTAGCGGTGAAACGAGTAGCCTAGCGGTTGTTACCGATCACAAGCGATAGCAAAAACAAGAACGTAGCAGTACTAAGTTTCTTCAACCAACAGTAGTATGTTATTATCATATGCTTGAATGCATGTCCATCAACAACCTTAGTTGTACCAATCATGTGCAAATACACAAAGAAACGCCATCTCTATGGAGCTTTATTCAAAACCCCTATTCGTGCCATAGGCTCTGGTGCCATCACCACCAGCCATGTTATCCATCATTTACTCGGTCAAGCTTGTTTGTAAGGTTGGTAGTTTCTGCATTCTAATGGCAAGCTCATCGCGGATACGTCTGCACATAAGATAAAACTATCAAATCTTCTGCCATTCATAATGACTTCTAAATTAGTCATTGTTCATTCAATCCAAGTATAGATGTCCTTTATCATTCAAACATTTTATTCATTTGGAACTGAATCATTAATTTTTATTAACAATCGACAAGTGTCACCAGTTTGAAGCATTATAACTTTTTATAATACTTTCCAGCCAATACCTTAAAATATTGGGTTCAATTTTGTTATATATATTATAACACTTAATAGACATATATTACAGCTTCGCGAAGTAGTTTTTTCCCAACACAAATGAAAAAAAAACAAAAAAAAGCCATTAGGAAGTGAAAGTCGAGTATTTTCTGGATTTATCAATTTTAGTGAAAAAGAAGTTAACACTTAATAAACAGAGGATGTCCATCAATGCTAACATGATGTACATGCACCTTAAATAATTGATATGTCGGTCTCAGTGAGCTTGTCGATCTCATATCTATAAGATTGAGACAGATGGTATTAGATATTTAAAGGGCAACAAGTAGAGGTAGCAAGATGGGTGGGTTGGGCGGATTGGGTAATGGGTCAAAACAGATTTAGCTGAAACTAGCTTTTAAGTAGATTTCAAAATGGGTTGTGCAACATGTTGACCCACATGGCCACAAACAAGTTTTGTAGATATTAAAAAATAAACATATAACTGACTAACTCTTTAGCCATGATAATGAAATCAATATTTAAAAAAAATTATCTAGATACCCAAGATCTTTGGCCTAGTGGTATGTGAGCATCCTCACCAACCAATAGGTTGTGGGTTCAAGCCTCGTTAGAGACATTTGTGAGATAGGAGGTATAGGGGTGTGAAAAAATTGAAGTTCTGAAAATATAAAAAAAGAAAAAATTATCTAAATCTTTCAATAAACTATTAAGGAGTCTGTATTGTAGTTAGACTTGGAAGACGTTCAACCCATTTGATTTAAAACACAGCCCAAGTTGCCTCATTCATAAATAATGGGGTTGAAATCGCTACTTTGTATCATCTGATAAATATGAATATTGAAAAGACAAACCTTAGTTCATTTCGCATTTTGTCTATATCAGTTCGTAGTTTTTCAGTCTCACGTTGTAACATCGAGAAATGGTGCTCCTGCAGCATTTGTATGGAATGGTGTTAATATAAAGTTGGTGTGATAATAGAACTGCACGAATATAAAGTCTTGTTCTAGAATAGATCATTGTGCCACTAAAGACATCTCAAATGGTAAGCCATTAGAACAGTTAAGAAATACAAATAGGATCATGCATCATTCATTACCTCAAACAGTCAGTTGCACACACATAATAATAAGCTTAAATGTTACAAGAACTTTTAGGCCTGATGTAAAACTAATGCTTGATAATATCTAATCTAATGACTGCATAACTATATATCTTTTGGAATACCATCGCCCATAGAGGCAAACTTGTTGGGTTGAACGGATTGGGACAAGTCCAAAGGAGAAATTATTTTAGTGCATGTCAAAACGGGTCAGGTTGAGTCCTCTCCACAAACACTTTTTTATCTATTTTTACTTTATATCTAATTAATGTGTTGTTATGTCACTATAAGGCTAGCTGCTGCAATAAAGTAACTTAGTAGTCCAGCTTATATTTCTGTGTTTTTATTGATAAATTCCTGTTTTTTCTAGTATTAAACAGTTACGTAATTTAAGTAGTTAATTTTTGGCCTTGCAGTTGTACTTGTAGTTGTATTATATATATGTAACCGGAAAATACGCCTGCATCAGTATTTAATTATAGGGAATCTAAAGCATGTGCATACTATGTTTATGCAGGAGAAAATCAACTCACTTCAGCACACGCTTTAGGCAGGACTAACCGACCAATTCTACCAGCATCACTTGCACTAAGAACCTTCTCAAATAGCGGGGTAATGGTGCAGTCGAAATTTAAGCTAGAAGAAGTTAAGGTGTTCACATTGGTTATTTGGGTAATTTACTTTATATCAAATACAATAATTTGTAATGTTTTACATCCTAGCCTATAATAAGTTAATTACCCAAAATAGATATCAGATCAAACTTGGTTACCCTGTCATGCAATTAGAGCAAAAATGTACTGCAGGAGAAACGCAAAAAGAAACAAATCAAAACCTGAGGATCTAACTCAAAATCAAGCTCCATTTTCCCTTCATCATCAAGCCATAGATTGTAGATAATAATTTTCGTCCCACGATGACCAACAAAATCACACTACGGAGATCATAAACGCTTGTTACACTCTATAAAGTAATAGCCAATAAAGCATCATGGACCATCTAAACATTGGTGAAAGATTTAATAATGAGAATACAGGTGCATAACAGAATATTTCTGTAATGAAAGTTGTCATATGTTGTCGTAAAACAAGTTGATAGCGCTAAAGCTTCGAATTCTCATTAAAAAATGTAGTTCAGTTTGGTAGACTAGATGACATAAGTAAAATTGGACTCAATTCCTTATAAGTGGGTCGATTCAGGTTAGGGCTATCAGATCAGGTCAAGCGAAAGAGATTAATCAAACAGCTAGATAGTAAACTAGTCAAATGGGCCGAACAGGTTGAAACCACGAAGTGTATGTTCATACATTAAACCTTTTGCATCACAATATTAAAAGAATTAAACTATTAGTGAAATGATATAGTTTTTGACCCATTGACCTCCTAGCCCGTAGAGTTATATGGGGATGCTTACTTGCCCTAGCAGTTCCTCCTCAGTTGAATAAGGAGACCATTGCAACAACACATATAGGTTTGAATTAGAGTGTTCTTCACTTGCTGGTTGTAGTGACTGAAATTTAGATGTCATCCTGCTATACTTATAGTGTACCTGCTAATTACAAGAAAATCAAAGACCTCATATTATCTTAGAAAAGGAACCAATGTAATATGAGTCTGATTAAGATATCAAAATACATCCAACACGCAACAGAAAATATAATAACGGTTTTTTCATTATCTACAATTTGTATGCTTAAATGTGTTAACAACAAATAAACCTCTATGTACAAAAAATATTAGAAGAAAAGTAAATTCTCACCATTGGAACAACAATTCTGTCATAGCCTGATTGAGTCAAAATGTATATGATAAAAGGCCAATGCTCTGTGTCCAATTGCTGTAAATAAAAATAAAAAAGTTGAAGATGAAATATTGGAATTGACTTCCAAAAAACAGTCTTTTGCATCTCTCTTGTATTTTCTTCCTATTGTTACACATGCGTTTAATTGAAATACATGTTTCATACTAGCAAACGTCATATATAATAAGAATATATTTCAGACTAGCATACATTACATGTATTAAGAGGATACACTTTTATAGTACCAACACGGTATATGTAATTAGACAATACAATAACATCCATACTAAGGAATCTTGATGTCAAAACAATTACTCATTATAAAATAGCATAAAAGGGCACATGTTTAAGGGCATACCCATCAACTATGTGGCGGCTAAAAACTATGGCCTCTGCTCCAAGCCTCATAGAACTGGGTTTGAAGCCATTTCCATCTATAAGTCAACAACACAACCAAATAACCTGAAGAAGAAATAAAGATAAAACAAAATAATAACTTTCACCCGAAGACCAAGTTCATACACTTCCCAATTGCGTAATCGACTTTTTATCCGAAACCCGAAACTCGGACATTGGCGCATTGCTTCTGGACTCATCCCACTCCCATTATCTAATTTGAATCAAAGAGAAAACTCATGTTTGTGTTGATTTCTTAAGAAGTCGAAATATGATAAAGTGGGAAACCTTAAAGCCCAATGAACCATTTAGGAGTAGGCACACAAGTCTCCATCTGATTTAGATTACCGATGGAAATCATCGTCATCGGTTGGAGATTTCCGGCGCCGGAGGAAGATCGCTGAGAGAGGATTTGTCTGCTAGGGTTCAATGACAGACATTTGGGAGAGATGAGCGTGTGAGAGATTTGGGATTGGGATAGAGTAAATCTGATTTGGGTGGGATGATTTTTATGGGTTTTAGTAAGCAAATGCCAAAAATTTTGTATGTAGCGTATGTAAATGACGATAAAACCCTTTTTAAAAATTACGGTTGCCCAGTGAACGTTAGTTGCCCAAAAAACAATACCTTACACATACGGGACACTTTTCGCAATGTGAATGAGTTGCCCAATGACAGCGGTTGCCCTCTGTTCATTTTCAAATAAAAAAAAATGGTCCGGAAAGTGATTAGCCTCAGGGCGCGATGTCCATTTGCGTCATTTTCCCTTATATAAATGATGCAATAAACACGGAAATTTGATATGTAAAATAACAGGTAATTTGATGTTATCAATGACCAACCATTACCTCTTTGGTGGTGTATTGGATGGACCAAGAACATCCCTTCTTTATGGTACATTTCTTTGAATTAGACCTCCTATTGATATTACATAATCTACCAAACTTCCTCCCTAGGCCAATTTTGAAAAGAGTATGAATATCCAATAGGTATAGTCATACCAAAGAAACTCCAAGGTACTATAGCAATGTAGTGGTTAGATATTACATATATGAAGCTTAAAAATTATGCCCCATACATTCAAAGAAACTTCTTAAAACCTCTGCAGAACATTGAAGTGGTGTTTGGAACTAGACAATGCTTATCCCAAACACCCCTTCATGTAGTAAAATCATGTCATACCTCTAGCCAGACATCCAAAAGAACCTTATTAGCACTTGTCTTCTCATGAATATTCAAATACTATCATGATCTAAACACTATTTTAAAGAAGCAGAAAGTAAGAACCAACTTCTGTATTCAGTCACAAACACTGGTTACAAAACAACTAGCCTTCACAATTATCCCAAACGTTTACACCACAACACATACATTCCAATACTATATTCCAAATTGTCTTTTTCATTTCACCTTCCATTTTGCTTCCACACTTCTAACATTTTGGCTATCTTTCACAGTTATACCAAGAAGTTTACATTTAACAGTTTCAATAACTTTATTGTAGATCTCTTGACTACTATTTTGCACATTTTTAAAAATCCTCCCATTTCTTTCTTGCCAAAGGCAATAAACACAGGCTGCAAAGACCAATCTCCTTATAACCCAACCAATACTTTATTGAACACATCCATCTGCTAAGCTCCTAACCAAATCATTCCAGTTTGACTTGTCACACTTAATTTTAGCAATCTCTTTTGCTTTGTTCCACACATCAGCTGAAGAAGAACAATTGAAGAATAAGTGTTATAGGTCTTCATTATCACTAAGGCATAAAGGACATCTATTAACAGTGTGCAGGCTCTATTTTTTGAGTTTATCTTGAGTAATCATTCTATCTTGAATAGTCAACTACAGAGTGAAAGAGTACTTAGGGATGCACTTGTGAGAACCATACCAGCTTCCACCAATAAACCTTTGGAACAGATGTACACAAATTAGTAGTAGCAATTTTGACTGAAAAATCAACTTCGTCTCTTGATAATGATTAAAAAAATACATTTTATATCCATTACTGCTTAAATCGATACATTTTATATCCATTACTGCTTAAAATTGTTCCTTTCATATTTTAGGTCTTTTGGAAGCAAATCGTTGGAATCAAGCACTTTTGGATGAAAATGTGCGAAAACATGAAGAAAATAACAAAGTCAAAGCTTTCAAGGCTATTTTTCACACCTGACGGCGTCCCAACCCATAGGGAGATTCCGTCGCTCACAAGGTTTTCCAAAAAGTCTCAAGTGACGGCTCAGGTCATATTTTGGTTCTAACACATGACGACGTCACGCCTAAATCCAGAAGGGCGTCACCCTTACTTTTTCACTAGACGACCAAGGTCCATTCCAAGACGACGTCCATAATGAAGCCAGACGGTGTCACACTTCCTCACATGACGACGTCCCAATGATGACTTATCCATAACGAAACCCTAATGACGACAACCAGACGGCGTCACCATCAAAGGGCGACGCCGTCGAAAGTGTAAATATATATATAGACTTTGAATGTTTTGTATTTTATGTGTAGTATTTTGGAGAGCAAACCCTAGTTCGTTAATAATCCGACTTGGGCAGTATTTTAGGGTTTCAAACCCTTCTTTAACCTCAAAGATAAGTTTTTTTTATCCAATCTATCACCATGTTTATTCTGTGTTCAATTGTTTTTTTTTTTGTATTCTTTCTTATCTGTCATGCGTAACTAAATTAATCTAGTGTTTGCTTAGATCTAATGAAACCTAGTTGTTGATTATTGTTAGGTTGTCTCTTGTTTTAATTGGTAGACCCTAGAGTAAGAAAAACTGGCTTCTTCTTTAATTGTTGCGAGCTTGAACTTCCTAAATAGAAAAAAGCTTGAGAGTGCACTTAGGCCATCGTTGTGTTTATTGCGTGACTTGTAGCTTAAGGATAATAGAGTATTCGGGGGAGATACTACGGTACTTGGCGATCCCGGATAGTCTAGAGGAGAGTTACGATTCATAAAACTAGGGAATTAGGCACCCCCTATGACTAACATGGAATACAACGCACCAATTAGAATGAAGATGCGACAATTCAACCGACCAATAAGAGATAACTGGGGAGTAAGAAAATCTAAGTAAACACATTTTTAATTATCATAAAAACACACTCATAAAATCCATAGCTTTTTACCATTTTATTAGTTTAATTAGTTTTTTTTTAGTACTATATTTATTGTAGATTGATGGTAACACGATTTATTTTTTGTGAATATATGTATACTTGTTACATCGCAAAAGTTTGCTACATATCATTACCTGTTATTTGTAACTTAGGCTTGTGCATTTACGGAAGTTTTAATCAGAATTGATATACCCAGTTACCCACACAAATTTTAGAAAAGAAAATTCACAAAAAGATGTGACAAGAATGATGCATCAATTAAATTTTATTATATTTTCTTTTTTTCTTTTTCACTTTACATATTGAATTTACACGCGAGTTTTTGAATCATTTTTGTAAAAATTGTGAGTGTAATATTTAATTTCTTGTTTGAAAAAGAGCATCGGTTACTTTCTAAGTTCGAACGCACACTTTATATAAAAATGACTAGCAGAGTACCCGCGCGTTGCAGCGGCGGGTACCCTGAAATAAAAATTTTCGAACCCGTTGGCCCGTGTCTGCTCGGGCTCAAGCCCGTTTGGTCCGCGCCCATTCGGGCTCAAGCCCATTTCGCCCATTGCCCGTTGCCCGTTCGGGCTTGAATGTGCTTTATTATTTATAGTAGTGAAATTTAATGCAGGAATTGTGTTTAATTTGGTTGTACAATATCTTGATAATTTGTATTTTATGTAAGGGTGTTTTAATAACTGTATTAATTGTATTTATTATTGGGTTAAATAATTGACTACATTAAATAGCATTAATGTGGTGTTTTGTTGTATACTATGTTTCTTGTCTTATACGTCTGAAAATTATGTGCATTAAAGTGTTGTGCACTATGTTTCTTTTCTTGTAAGTAGTAGTCATTATAGTCATTAATAACGTTAACCACTTTAATAGTATTAATGTTGTAAGTCTCAAAATAAGTCTAAAAATTATAGCATGCTTATTTTGTTGTACGCTATGCTTATTTTGTTGTAAATCTGAAAATTGGTTGCAGCTATAGTACATTGTGTTTAAATGGTTGTAATTTTTGGTGAAGGGGTGTTTTTAATAGCATTAATGTCGTTTAATAGAATTTTGGTCTTAAAATGACACCACGCTTTATTTTGTTGTACAATATGCTTACTTTGTTGTAATTCTAAAAATTGGGTGC
Organism: Chrysanthemum lavandulifolium; assembly: GCA_022545495.1. Classification (NCBI taxonomy): domain Eukaryota; kingdom Viridiplantae; phylum Streptophyta; class Magnoliopsida; order Asterales; family Asteraceae; genus Chrysanthemum; species Chrysanthemum lavandulifolium. The sequence goes on from CM040242.1 coordinate 168,556,678, forward strand.
AGTAAAGTATTGTAAACCATGCTTAATTTCTTGTACGTCTTAAAATTAAGAGTGAGGTGCCTTCGTGCATTATAAGTAGTATAGATAATAACCACGTATAAGTATTAAGTACTGACTTATATACGTTATCAGATAACTTTTTCTATGTGTCAGCTTACGCAGTGTGTGATCCTAAAATAAGTAATCTCCACTCAATTATTTGTTGGGTTGTGTTATCCACACCCTCTCATAGAGAGGGTATCCAATCATCGGATACATCATCGGCTTGTACGGTGTGCATTGCGGGTTGTACGGTTTGACTAAAACCTCTTGATGTGACAATATAGGGAGGCTTTGTATAACATAGTCCTTATTTGTTTTGACATCTATATTTACATATGATAATAATCACTAGCATAAAGTAGATTGCGAACACAATATATTTAATGCTTAATATGTTTTTTTGTATTATATAATGCTTAATGAAAGTTATATCAGTAAAAATACATTTAAAACCTAATTTCATTTATATATTTTACATCAAGTATTATATAACACAAAAAGATATATTTAAGGTTAAAGTTTGATGAAAAAGTTAAAATGGACATAAAATTTGGGACGGAGGGAGTATGAAATATAGTTTATATTGACTCGACAAAGTCAATAGCTATGGTAAATTTAACTAAAAGAAATGATATTTATTCCTACTAATCTTCTTACTTACAGGATTTTGACAAGTGAAAAAATTGATAATTTAGTTGAGAATAGATAATAAGTGAAATACAGATGTCAGATTTTTATGTAAGTAAAAGATAAGTAGACAAAAGAGACAAGAGGATATAAAAATGCTCTTTCAGTCAAGCTTATGAAACTCGATCATGATAAAATCATGACAACCTTAAAAAGCATGCATGGATGAAGGTGCTAAAGTAACCCCGTGTAGTGTAACGTTGAGTTTGATTCCCAAGAACCTAATTCTTGAACCAACATATATATTCCTATTACATCGAATTGGCATACAACACCCTTCGTCCTTTCCATAAGGACAAAAACACATATTTGGTTCGTTCCAAAAATATATAAACGCTTTAACGTATAATTTATCTAGTTTATTAGCGTTCCCCGTTTTTGTCCTTGAATAAAGAAAAACGACAAAAACATTGCCGACACTCATATGTTTCGTATCGTTTGAAGATCATCGAGTTATAAGTACAAAGAGATAGGATATTCGATTAAGATCGTTGACAATTTCATTTTCACTACAAGAGTAATTTCATAGGAAACATCTTCGTGTGAGTTCCCGGAGAAAGTTTTAGTAACTTATATGGGAGTATTAGATGGTGTAACTTGTAAGCATCTTTGTAATTTGTAGGCTTGATTGGATGATCCTATGTAAATAGAACCTCTAGTCAAGCACGACTCTTTCCTATACATTCTTATAAAAACAAATGCAATGCACAGTGGAATCTTAGTACTTAGGAATCACCGAAAGGTAACTTTTAAATGTGCAGTGTGTCTCAAAGTCATATAATTCCAATCTAAAGTCCTATAAAACTGCATATATAATTTATATAAGACATGAAACATATTTGGAATAACTTGTGGTATATGATTTTTAAATTTGAAGCTTATTATCATGAGTTGCATTTGTAATATAATGGACTCATGGGTGCAAGATGGGTTATTGAAAGAAATTGTGTTTCTTTTTCAACTTTAGAGAAATACAATGTATGAATGACAAATGTCAAATTTAATAATATTAACTTGAAAGATTCAGTTAAAACGAATATGAAGTAGGGGGTGTTTCCTATGGCATCTCTTTGGGAATTTCTTGGTTTTCTCTACAATACACCCTATTTTCAAGGAGTTTTCTTGCTTCTTAGATTCTTGAAATTTTGGTTATGTTATTTGTTTATGATGCTATTTATTCTTTATGTTCTAATTTGTATTTTTAAGTGTTCCCACATAGCCACATCAAGTATATAAACAACCTACCGCATCTTTGTTCTTTCAAGTCACGTAAAAGAACTATGAAACAATAATTTGTGACATTTTTTACAAAATTCTCAACACTTGTAAGATTCTGAACACATCTACGTTTCTCAAAATGCCAATACTAAACTTAAAAAACAAATATATTATATTGTGTTTAATGGCTTCTCACAGGAAACTAGACATGAACTAGATAGAATTTCAAAATATCGAGTATTATTTTCGCTATTCGTTACTATACAAGTATAGTATTCAAATCAAAATTTCTATAATAACTAAACATGCACGTATTAATCATATGTATTAACTCTTTAATTTATTCTAAAATTAGTCCACTTTATCCTAGAATGATGCGTAGTTAACGCTTTAATTTACATTTTCTATTATAAATTTTGTGTATTCGTGAGGATAAGATGGAGTGAGCAAAGGCGTGCAGCCAGCAAGTGTGAGTTTTTATAAAATTGGTAAGAATCACATTTTTTTAATGTTCATACAAAGAGCACTAGTTTCATTAGTTTACTCAACTGCATACTTCACGGATAATGACAAATCTCTATCTTAGAAAATTTCCCTTTTGCCTTCTATTTGTAGCTATCCGTAGATCAAAAAGTACTGAAACTAAAATTGCTCAGATTCTTAGATACGAACACTGCATTTGAAGTGAATAATTAATACACCTGTGCTTCTAAGTTCTTGCAAATGAATCATAGAGTTATATCCACAATAATCATATAACTTGGTAAAAAAAAAGTACATCTCACGTCTTCAACTAAAAGTTATAGCTCGTTGTTACATTAAACTAGCTAAAGGTTAATCACAATTAGTATAGGTATAGGTATAACGTGAGCCTCTCAGGAATGAAAGGTCCATACTTCCTTTTGTTTACTGATATGAAGTATGAAACATATTTATATTTAATTCTCATATTTTAAAGATTTACATCTTAAACAAATACATGATCAGAATGAAAATTCATTCATCGATTCTCATTCTAGAATAACAAGCGCACCCTAACTTTGTCAAACATACTATGTACATGTATACTAAAACTCGCGTAGTTGTTGTAGACTTGTACTGGTAGATGTGAGACTTTATTTGGACCTTTAGAAAAGACATGTGGTGTGTGTGTTTAACGCCAAGCTATATATACTTCAACCACTAAAGTTGCCACTTTTTTTTTTTTTTTTTTTTTTTAAATTAAATGTATTTATTTTTTTGGCTAATAATCTATTAAAGCACTATAGTTATTAAAAATGGCAGGTCTGAGTAACGAACTAAAATAATAACTCTTTTATACATTAATTTTGACATTTTTATCTTTCTATAAATATTATGACCATTTTACCCATCGAAAAATATTTCAAAAAAAAAAAGAATTTAGAAAAAAAGTTTCAGAAAATTTTTGTAATCTAAAAAATAAAAATAAAAATCGCATCGTCACAATAAAAATTCTAAAAAATTATTACAGAAAAAAATTTTGAAAAAATAAGAATTTCGAAAGAAAAATTCATAAAAATTTTTTAATCTAAAAAAAAATCGCATGTCACAAAAATAATTCTAAAAATAAATTATCTTAGAAAAAAAATTAAAAAAAAAAAAAGAATTTCGAAAAAAAATTTAGAAAATTTTTTATACGTTTTCACATGTTTTATTCACTTTTGATTTTTTTTGTTCATGAGTGAATTTTTATCGAAATTTTTTTATTACAAAATACTAAAAAAAAAAAAAAAAAAAAAAAACATTTTTTTTTTCGTGTCACAAAAAAATTTAAAATACATTTCAGAAAAAAAATTTGAAAAAAAAGAATTTTGGAAAAAAAATTCATAAACAAGTATTTCGAAAAAAAAATCGGAAAGGGTAAAATGGTCATAATACTTAAAAAAAGACAAAAATGTCAACATTAATATCTAAAAAAATTAATTTTTTAGTTCGTTACGCAAAACTGCTATTCTTGACAAATATAATGTTTTAAAAAGTTATTAGCCCTTATTTTTAGTGTTACTACAACACTACAACAAAATAGTAACTTACTCACACTTATTAGGCGTGTAGCCACACTTTAAAGTGTGAAGAATAAAAAGTTCACACTAGTAGGCGTGTGAACCAATTGGAGTGAAGAAATATTTTCACACTTTTATGTGTGAAGTTTTATGAATATTTTTCACACTTTTAAGTGTGAGGTTTTAAACAATTCTTCACACTTTTAAGTGTGATGATATTTTGAATAATTCTTCACACTTTTAAGTGTGATCGCTGATTTTAAAATAATTCTTCACACTTTTAAGTGTGAGATTAAAATTCTTCACACTTTTAAAGTGTGAGGATTTTAAACAATTATTCACACTCTTAAGTGTGAATATCTTAAAAAAAAAGTTCACACTTCATAAAGTGCGAAGAAAAAAGCGTGTAGAAATGACAATTTTGTTGTAGTGCAAGTATATTGGTTATTCGGAAATATGTGGAATAGAATAATCCAAAATTATTGATGGCTCCTAAAATTAATCCATTATCTCTTGTAGGGATGCAACTTTATCAAGAGGATGTACTCCCCTATATTCTTTTCAACTTTAAGAATAAAACCCTCTTGGTTTTATCTGCACTTCATTATGCATATAAAACCTCCACTAGGTTTCTTGTTACCTCAAGCACTCTAAAGTCTAAAGTCTAAACTCAAAAAATCAACATACTACCTTCCATAATTGCTCCCACTTTTGTCTACTACTTGTAATCTTTCACACTTCCATGAGGGTGTCTAAGAAAATTAGTAGCTCTTGCCATGAACAAGAAGTTGGTGAGCTAAGAAGAGGACCATGGACACTTGATGAAGACAATCTTCTAATTCAATACATCACTTGTCATGGAGAAGGGCGTTGGAACTCACTAGCAAAATCTTCAGGTAACCAAGAGAAAACACTGTTGAAAAATTAAAGACAACTAAATTGTGCATTATATCATGTTTGAGCTATTTTACGATGTTAAACTCTTCTTTTTTCAGGATTAAAGAGGACGGCGAAAAGTTGTAGGTTAAGATGGTTGAATTATCTAAAGCCAGACGTTAAACATGGAAATCTTTCGCCTCAAGAACAACTGTTGATCCTTGAACTACATTCCAAGTGGGGCAATAGGTGAGCCTATTTATGATCACACATAAAGTTCTCAAGTTATTACTATTTAAACTTCTAACATATTAATATCAGCATGATTACTAATAATTATTAAATTATACATCTTCTGAAATTTATCTATCTATTATGTTCAAGGTGGTCAAAAATTGCACAACAATTGCCAGGAAGAACTGATAACGAGATCAAGAACTATTGGAGAACAAAGGTACAAAAGCAAGCTCGCTATCTTAAGATCGACTCTAATAGCAAGAAATTTGTCGAAGCGCTTAAACAATTTTGGCTACCAAGGCTGCTAGAAAAAGTGGAGCAAAGTTCACCATCATCATCCTCTACTTCTACCACAACTATGGATGCTTATCAAAAGAACTTGAGCCATCAAGCACTAAGCAACGAAACGCTAATGGAGAACACGTATTCAAGCTCAAGCATCTGTTCTTTAAATTCCACAAAAATCGTGCTACCCTACTTGCCTGAAAGTTCAATTCAAAGCAATGGTTACTTTGTGGATAACAATAACTTTGATGCCATGAGTTTCAACCACTTAAACATGCAAGAATCGCGATATAGTGATATGTCAGCCTTAGACTTTCAACTGGCCGAAGTGGATTGGATGAACAATGAGTTAGTAGATGACACTTTTTGGAACATGGATGAGTTGTGGCAGTTCAGGAAGTGAATTTTCAATATACTATATATATATATTATAAATTAGCAAAAGTGTAAAAACTCCATCTCTTTCAAGTATATTATGTAATAGTATAAGAAGATGGTATATCAGATACAATTATTAGGAGTTTCTAGATGTTCTAGCTACTGATATTTTGGTTGAAGTGTTAGACATGTATGTGAAGGGGGGCATATTAAAATGAAGTACCCCCAAGTGTCATGTCTTATTATGAGGATATATGAGTAGGGTAAAGAAATAAGAGGGCACGGTAAGGAACTCAAAGAACACGCCATTGGTTCTTTAGATACCATTAACGGCGCCAAATGCCTCACCACCGAACATGTTATTCGCTCGCCAATTGCACTATCGCCATTCAAATGGTATGCCATTCGTGTTTTTTTTTTTTTTTTTTTTTTTTTGAGTGAATGTTTGATATTTTGTGGGGCCGATAATATGTTATTGGTGTGTTATGAGGAGGGTGTTTTAGTTATTGGTGTGTTATTGGGAGGAGATGATGTGGCGACGATGGCATACCAATAACGCTGTTATTCATATCATGCGATACCTGCGCACTCTAAGTCTATTATATGTCCTCCAAAAACTTTAATGTTGCGAGTTATATTACTAGTGTACATGGAATCATTTTACTCTTTACGTTTATATTGATGATCGTGTAATGATATGACATTATATTGAAAGTGACATTAAACGTCCTTTTAACTTTCAATGTCTAGTTTAACCTTTCACTGTAAACGAACTTGGTTTTGCTATTGTATCTCGTACGTGTTATATAGTTTAAATGTTCAATATAATTATTGCATTTGTATATCAGCCTTGGTGTACAAAAGATGGAGGGAACCAACTACTTTCATAATTAGGTTAAACAAGTTGTCGATGCATGGGAAGTAGATTAATGCTCAACAAACTGTAATGTATTTCCTTGACAAGAATCATTCCAATATGATGAACGACAACCATTCTAATCTAAAAATCAGCATAATAAACCAAAAATTAAACTCTCTTAATCGATTTTATCTTCTGTTAACATTGTTGTATTTGTTAGGCAAATTACGTAGCCGAAACAACTAACTAGTAATTCATCATTTATGTCTTCAATAAGAAAAGAAAAAGAAAAAAAAAATTCTAGATACTCTTTATTGAAGAGCATTGGGTAACCATGGTTTCCGACCTCTTGTCGGCTAATCTACATGGTTTAAGCAAACCGCTAGAAACACAAACTAGGTAATGCTCTCCCCTATTTGATAAAGTTGCGTGGCACATCAGGGTTTGCATCAAGTGAGGGAATGTTTAAGCATAGAACACAAATAAAAAGAACGTGCTCTTTCAAAAACTTGAAAGGCCATATAAGTTACACATCAACACTACAAATCAACGCGATATGATTACTTTCGAATTACACACGGAAAATTCATGAAGATGATAATCTTGAACAAAAAGATAAATTAAAATCAACCATAATTGATGAGATAGGTTAAAGTGAAAAAGATGAAGATGATGATGATGATGATGGTGATGACAGTGACTAAGTGGAAGTTTAAGTAATATTTCAAGACACACTCAAATGATTGATACACAAGGACCACTCCAATCAATATCTCTTGCCTCATGTGTACATGTATTAGATCACTTTATTTTGTTCCTAGGGGTCTACCATGTGTTAGTGACGTATTGTAAATATCTACTACCTCCGTTTCATAATTATTGTCCATGTTTGACCTTTGTGTTATATAATACTTTACAGAAATTTATACTAATGAAAATACATTTAAAATGCAATCCATTCATATATTTTGCATCAAGTATTACCTAACACAAACAAAAATACTTTAGGTCAAAATTGAAAAAGATAGACCGAAAAAGTCAAATGTTAACAATAATTGTAGGACGGAGGGAGTAATAAAATATGATTTCACTTAAACCACTTCAATCATCTTGAGTTGATCCAGATCAAGTTTACTGAATAAAAATTCACAGTCCTTTTCCTTTCACAACATTATCTATATCTATGTTATGTTGGAAATTTAGTTCAATTGAGGGTATCTGATCACACCTGGTAATGAGTCAGGAGGTACGGAGTGTAAACCCATCAGGTCTCTGATATTCATTAGCTGATGAAGTTCAGGGAGTCTACTCCTCAGTGAGTGTGACTCTGAGTGGTATTCATCAGGCTGATGAGTTTAGTTTCGGCTGAATGATCCGAGATGATCTCGAATGACTCAAGATAACGGATAACAAAAAGTTCAAATATGTGATAAGTTATAACTACATACGGGATTCATGCATGGATAATCATGAAGCCTTCCTTATATTTGGTCTTATTTTATTATAAATAGGGATATATAAAGAGATTGGAGATAGCCTCTCAGGAAAAAAAAACAAAAACTTCTTCCTAACAGAAAGTTATTGAGTTGTTTTCTTAAGAGAGATTTAAATAAATCAGAAACATCACTTCCGTTCTATCATTTTTTCACTATCTGATTCAAAGACTTTGTATTCTTATAATCTTTGAACGGATCACTGAAGGATCTCATCAGGGAGTTGTCTCATCAGAGGGTTCATGTCATCACTGATTGAACCTCTCAGTGAGCACACTCAGGGAGCTACCTTTTTAGAGGCAAGCTCATCAGTGAGCATAACTCACTAGACTGAATTTGAACTTAGATTGTAACTACTTTGACCTATTCAAAGGTAGTTGTTGAGTCTAAATTTGACCAAATCATCCATCACCAATTATTTGACACATAAATTACAGCCTAAGTCACTAGCTGATAAAATCAGAGAGCTAGTCCATTCTTTGATTAAGTCTAAATGTAAACTATGAGCAAAGTTTACTCCCTTACAATAATCAGCATTGCTGATCACCGACAAATATCTCGCAAAGGTATACACCTCATCGAGCAAACAGCAGGTCTGACCAAAAGAAATCTCCGAGTATCTTCACATATCAGAGTATAAACAACTCAGATATGTTGTATACTTCTTGGAAAAACAATCAAGCTTCAAAAGAAGACGAAACCTAAACTGAACAAAACACTTTGTGACCTGTTGCGAGAAAATCCTTGGGAAGATAAGATCTCATCGATAGCAGGGAAAGCAACTTGCATATAAGAACTACATGCATAGAAATGAACTCCACCACTATAATCTTCTTCCTCTTCTAAGTGGAGTCTTCCTCTTCATAATTTGAAGAGCATCATTTGTCATTGTTAGGGATAATATTTCGCAACTATCCCTCGTAAAAGCCTTCACCTTAACCTCTAAGTGAAAAAGATACAGTCGTAATGTATAAATGGGTATTATTAGTAGTAGCAGGTCAAGATTATATAAACATGCTTCCCTTACGAATGTTCATCAGTTATTTCATTTGCTCAAACTGTTGTTCATATGTTTTATAGTTTTGCACAAAAATATCGGACCAACAACAGTTATAACTACAATTTAATGGCCATGATTAACGGTTATGTAACCACAATTTCCTATAATGGAGGAACATTATGATGTTATTAATGAGCTAGTCAATTATCATAAAATTCCATTATGGGCTTTGAGTATCCTATAAATAGGAACACATATTTTGCATGAAGGGACACTGAAAATATAAACACTTGAAATTGAACGGGTTCTTGCTTTGTGCCTAAAACAAGAACATAATACTTGGTCTTATCCCACAGAGATATTCGTGTAACCCAAGCATTAGGGTCGAATAATTTCTATTGGAAAGTGGTTCCACGATTTCAAGTGATATTCGATACATTTGATTATCTACATCCTACTAAGAAGTTGCTATGAAACTAACTATCAATAGAAACTATTTAGTTATAATTAATGGTTGCTGCTATAAAACATATGGCTGCTAACTTCTCCAAATTGGAAAAGTTTGAAGGTATTGACTCTAGAAGGTGGCAAAAGAAGATGCACTTCTTATTGTCAAGCATGAGTGTGATGTATGTCCTGAGCACTCCTATTCTTGATGATGGGGATGATGCTACCGTAGAGGATATAAGGAAAAGGAGCAAATGGGAGAATGATGAATACATTTGTAGAGGTTTAATCCTAAATGGTATGTGTGATCCCTTATTTGATATTTATCAAAATGTGGAATCTGGTAAAGAATATGAAATTCCTTAGAAGCCAAATGGCTGAGGATACATCAAGTAAGAAGTTCCTTGTAAGCGATTGATGGTCGATTCTATACCTGTCATAAAACAATACAATGAACTTCTTAGTATGCTTGGTAGATTCACACAACACAAAATGAACTTGAATGAGGCTATTTCAGTCTCTTGTGTCATTGATTAACTCCCTCCTTCTTGAAAAAATTTCAAGCATATGCTGAAACATAAGAAGGAGGAATTAACTCTTGTTGAGTTGAGAAGTCATTTGCGCATTGAGGAATCACTGCAATGACAAGTCAAAGAGCAACAATGCTACTGGTCCATCAGTTTGTCAATATGGTGGAGCATAACAACTCCACCAGTTACAATGACAACAAGGGAAAACGTAAATATCATGATAACACAAAGGCTGACCCTAACAAGAAGGCTAACCCAACTTGTTGGAAATGTGGCAAAACTTGTCACATTAAAAGGGATTGCAAAGGTGTTAAGGTTGGTGGTAAAACCAACGGATCAGGCATAAGTGGATCAGGGAGTGGTGGTTCTACCAATCCTTTAAAAGGTCAGAATATGTTTAATAAATCTTTTCAGGTTTATTATGTTACATATGTATCTGAATCTAACTATGTGCAGGATGATGATGTTGCGTGGTGGGTTGACTCTGGAGCAACTGTTCATGTGTGCAAAGATAGACGTTGGTTCAAGATTTATGAGTCGTTGACTGATGGTTATATTCTTCACATGAGAAATGAGTCAACAGCCTAGTGCATGGACGTGGTTTTGTAGATCTTAGTTTTAGTTTTGGAAAGACTGTAACTTTGCCTAATGTTATTCATGTTCCTAATATAAGAAAGAAGTTTGTTCCAAGTAGTGTTTTGAATAATCATGGTTTTAAACAAAGTATTGAATCTTATAAATTTGTTTTGTCTAAGAATGGTTTTTTTATTGGTTTTAGATATTTGTGTAATTAGATGTTCAGGTTGAACATTATTAATGATTGTGTTAATTCAACATTTATTTCTATCTCTAAACTGAACGACTCTACCCTCTGGCATGCTAGACATGGCCATTGATTCGTTGTGATATACGACATTTTTAATATTTTTAGTTCTCCTGTTAGATTTAATAATCACTTGAGGATAAATGATAATCAATTTTATGGAATCTTAATACACGATGAGATATGAATTAAAATTTACGTTTTTGTCTTTCGTTTGATGCTTGATTATCGAATATTTTTGGTTTGGAATTTTTAGAAAAAAAATATATTTTAACTAACAGTTTATATTTTAACTAATTAAAATTGGACTACAACTAATGACGAATAGATATTAAGCTAAGAATATGAATATAAAAGATATGCTTGTTAAGTGAGGTGAAAATGGAATTAAGTGTGAATAATCTATTTTAATCCCGTTTAATTAATATCCATCAAAATAAAATTATTTTCTCACAACATTGGCTTATATTGAAAACAATTCTTTTTCTTCTTGGTAATAATCACTAGATCTAAATAATTAATTATGCAAACGGCTTTTACACGTTAAAAAAATCAATCAAATATATCTAAAAATAATCCGGAAATTATCAATCAATAATGTTCGATACCCGTTTAAAAAACTATTTTCTCACAACGTTGGTTTATTTTGAAAATAATTCTTTATCTTGGTAAAAATTACTTGATTTAGACTATTGATTTTTCAAACGGCTTTCGCCGATTTAAAATAACCAAAAGTTAACCAAAGTAACCGAAGATTATCAATCAACAATTTCTAAGCTTTTCTCACTCAAATCCTAAATGACTACTCACTTAACAAGCATAAAAATAATCTACACACTACGTATAACTACTAAGCCAACAATAATAATCACAACAATAATAACCATTTTTCTACTAAATATTTAAGCCAAATGAGAAAGATAAGAGATTAGAACCCGATCCGACGAAACGAGACTAATTACCGCCCGATCTCATAAACTAAGACAAAACTCTAAATTTATTTCTTTAGTAGCTTTTATTTTATCAAATAGTTAATAAAGTTGTGAACTTTATTAACTAAGAAGCTTAATAAAATCTATAAAGCTATAAACTTTAAGAAATTAAGCTAGCTTATGAAACCCTTAAGCTCTTCGCCTTAGATGTAGGATTAGATGCATAAAAATCAAAACTTTAACAAGATTAGTACAAATAAGCTAGTGAATAAGCTAAGCTAGAAGCTTAAATCCAAAATATTAAGTATTTTGGAGTGAAAAAGCTAAAAGCTATAAGATTTAAAGCTGAATGTAAAGATTAAATAAGCAAAAGATGAAATAAGCTAGTAAAAAGCTAAAAATAAGCTAAAGATTGAAACTTTATAAAGCTAAAAGTATAGATCTAAATCAACCCAAAACTAAGTTGTCTATTCCGAAAATTAGGCGCTGATTGGTTATATTTAAGGATTAGATCTAAACAAATAAGTTATTGAATAACATATTATTAAAGAAAAACTAAGAAAGATTAAATATTTTTAAATTTTTTATGAAAATAAGTTGTAAAACTAAATAGATCTAAAGAAAATAAAAGAGTTCGAAAAGAAACTAAGTAAATAGAAAATGCTTATTGAATAAGCTATAAGAAAAGCTTATCAAAAAGCTAATCTTTATAGTCTAAAAATAAGCTATTTGGAAGAGCTTATAGTGAATAAACTATGAGAAAGCTTATCACAAATAAGCAAATCTAATAAGCTACAATAAGCTATATAAACTTAAATAGCATTCTAGATTTAAAAAAAAAAAAAAAAAAAACCCTAAGTGGGATATATTATCTTCATTAAGCTCCAAATAAGTTGATTACAATATGCTCAAAATAAGCTAAAAGTAAGCACTACAATAATCTAAACTACTACTGCTCTCTCAATAATACTACTACTACACTATGTGTTTTTTGTGTGTGTTGTTTGGACCCCTTCCAAATGAGCAGATCTTCTATTTTAATAGCCCCATTTTGAGTCTTCTAGGACCTTCCACCTTTTGTTGTGTCATTATGGACACGTGGCGGGCTCCCATTGGGCAACTGCCACTTACCGAACCTCAGACCGACGTGGCAAGACGACGCCCGCCCACTGCATCGCAACAATTTTGTTGGCGCCATATCCCATGGGTCTCTCGATCATTGCCAGCACCGCCACGTCAGAGCGGGGCCTACTCACGACATGTCTTGTGCCACGTCATCAGGTAGAGCCCACTTGCCGACAAGTCGCTGACACGCCCGCAGTGGGACCACCCACCGCGTGGCGTGTGACACGTTAGCATGTGGCGATGCCACGCCAAGGCCGGACCGGTCCGATCGGCCGGGACCGGTCCGGGTCTGTCAAGGCTAGGTCAGGTCGGGTCTATAATAATACCACCAACCATGTCATGCCCCGGAATTGAACCTGGGACGATTAGGTGTATGCATGAGTGATACCGAGCTACGCTAGCCATACACTCTAGTTATTACATGCAATATTTTTTATTTAACCCAATTAAAATTTGGTCCAGTTCATTAATAATAAAAGACTAAAATACACCGTTGGTCCCTAAACATGTCCAAATACGTCACCGGGGACAAAA